>JAWRVZ010000736.1:0-85159 GCA_037043235.1 Rhodeus uyekii
AAACAGGGTCTATGGCCTTTTATATCTCTCCAAGCACATAAACCTGCTAGAGGTGATTGCATTTCTCCCAGACCTCAAGGGATATCAGGTCATTGTCCAAACAGACAACACATCAGTAGTTTCCTACATAAATCATTAGGGGGGTCTGCATACACTTTACAATTTGGCGCAACACATCCTCCTTTAGTCTTAAGGGAAATGGCTCTCTCTTTGAGTAATTAACATCCCAGGGACCAAAACCTGGGAGCTGACATTCTGGGAACTTTCTGGCTCTGGGAATGTAGGCTCCACCCCGACGTGGGTGTTTTTTTTTCAGATGTGACTGAGGCTATGTCTGTACACTTTTTCCCACATTTACTCTTCTCCCAGGAGTTCTGGAGAGAGTTCGCCGGTACAAGGTCCGTTTCACCTAGTGTGGCTTTCAATCCTCGTGTCCCTCTTTGATAACTCCACAAAGATTCTGGTAAGGAGGGACCTCTTGTCCCAGGCAGGAGAACTGTGGAGACTTTGAGCTTAGCATCTGAGGGGGCCAGTTCATAGATTCTGGTCTCTCAACCAGAATTGGTTGTTGAAACCATTCTTCACTCTGTACCAACTGTATGGCCTGAGGTTAAAACGAAATCCCTTTCTGATGTAGTGAGAGGCAGTTAAACCAAGGGATTATCAGAATTAGAAATCAGAATCAGAATGCCATAGTCCTTTCCATGTACCTCTGGGTCGTAATTCAATTGGGGGAGACCTATTACTTGCACGTTTCTTTCGTGGCAAAATGAGCCCGAAGCCAGCAGTACGCAATGAGGTTTTTATTGGTCTATGATCCTCTAGGCCCCCCTTTTGAACCTTCAAGGAGGTTCCATCAAGTTTCTGACTTTAAATCTCTGTTGAAGACCTTCCTTTTCCTTATATACCTTAAGCTTAGTATAATCTCAAGTCAACTAACATGGGTCACCTTTCGTACTGCAGGCATTCTGTCCTCCCTCTATGAACAGTAAATGATCTGTTGTGTCCAGTGAGCAATTATTTAAGGAGGTATTGTCAGGAAACGAGAGAGACTGGATTCAAATGCGAAATGAATGTTTTTTGAAGTGAAAGTGAAACTAAGAATGTCCAGGAAGTGCAGGCGGCGCAGAGGCTGTCGGTGAGGGCGTGATGCTGTGAAGTCCAAGGTGCACGGCGTGGAAGTGAACACGGAACACAGGAACCAGGAGCACAAAGACACGTCGACGAGCAGACACTTGGACACAGGAACGCTGACACCGGGAAGCAGGAACGTAGACGACTCGCTGGGGAAGCACACCGAGGACAACGACTCGACAACAATGGTGAGGGGAGAGGTGAACTAAATAGGCAGAGGAAATATGGATCAGGTGTGGGTGATGATGACAGTGGCAGTGATCAGTGACCAAGCCTCCCACATGCACCTCGCCTTCATACACAGGCAGTACAAGAAGACAATGAATTTGCTAACCGTGACAGGTATGCCTTAATAATATACTACTTTTGTGCATTTCATTTTCAGTATCTTGCTGCTAATTACTGTCTTAATGTCTTTAGAAGCAGTAGGGGACGGCTTAATTTTTACAACACTGTTTCGCCATTCTGTCGTTCACTTTTGCTGAATAAATAATGAATAAGGTGACATCTGTTATGTGTTGTCTGTTATTTGAGGCTTCACACTCTAATTATAAAATTGTGTGAAAACAAGACAATAGTTGAGTTATGCCCTTACAAACAAAACCACTGAAACGAAACAGACTGAGCTATCTTTTTCACCTGTGCCAAGTAAATTATTATATTACATCAGAACAGAGCCCTGCTAGCTGTGTTGATATTTGTGAGTAAATAATATTAGAGTAACTTGGTGTACTGCCAGACTGAATAGGGGATTGAACCCAAGAGATATCCACAGCCTGCCAGCACAGAACATCACACATCTGTTAATGCAAGACATCCTTTAAATAAGGACTGAATTGCAACTCAAAGGCTGGCTGAGGAAAGTTTTCTTGAAGCTGTGAGCTGCTGTTATTTAGTTATCTGTCTTAAAGTGGAGTTGACTGCATTACGTTTGCCAAGATACAGTGATCCTGCCGAATAAGAGATCTTCAGATTGAAAATTAAAATGCAATAATGTGTCGCTGAAATTCTCTTGTCTCTTGATCAGTAAGTAAAAATTCAGAATTGCTCTGGTTGAAAATGCAGATTGACAGAATAGTCACAGAATATTTTATATAAACCATTCAGGAATAAAATTACTTTAAAAAGCCCAAAGTGCTTCTAGTTGGTTTCAGTCTGGCCAAGCTGATTTTTGTTTGTTTCTGAATAGTTTTTGCCCAGCTAAACCAGCAATATAAACCTGTCTGGTTTACACCAACTAAATCAGTTGTTTAAGACTTCCAAATCCCATGCTGATTTGAGCTGATGTTTATATCATGCATAAACAAATTATACTTTCAGGCAGTTTTCAATACTTTTGTGCAAAAAAGCACAAAAAAAAAAAATATATAAAACATTGACCATAACTAATACAGCACAAATAGTAGAATATTGCTCGATACACAGACAATAAATTTCAAAACATTTTTTAATAAACACATTAGATAAATTGTGAAATGTATCATCAGATGTATATTTTCTTTTAAAGCAACAGATTGTTTGATGCAGAGAAACAAGCTAAATGATTGCATGAATCTGCAAAGTAACCGTTAGTGAACAATATCTTTCAATAATAAAGTCAGTCTTCTCTATACGCTATCATACTGCAATAACAAAAACAATAAAAAGCCTGGCAGCAGAGCTTCCAGACAGATTATGTTAAATAACCATTTCACAAAATTGCATGCAAAAAACTGTAGAAATACAGAATAGACTTTACGTCAAAATGAATTAAATTACAGTATAATACTGTTAATCATTTCTATTCAATTTCTATGAACTGTGGAAAACTGATCAATTATGTCAAATTACTTAGAAAACAAATAACTTTCAGGTTAATCTCTGCAAATGCAAGGTTTCAAGAGTAATTTATAAAGCAATAAATTTATAATTGCTTTGAAAATAAGTATTTTTCATGTACAATAACAGGAGATGAATTATAAAATTGCAATAAGATCTTGTGTGTGTGTGTGTGAGCGCACAAATTTACATTATAAATACTTGTATTTGCAAAACCATTCATAACTTAATTAAATTAATTATCTAAATTAATTAGAAATACATAAAAATAGCTCCTTTACATTGAATTACTGTTAAATTAACAAAACATTTTACAGAATGTATTAAATCAAAGTAACCAGCACATTTAATCATTGCACATTTACACGTCAAGGTAATTTAACAATAGGAAATATCAGCTTGGTATATTGTTTTCAACATGCACAAATATATTAAAAGACAATTGCTGCATACCTTTATACTTCTATATTGTTGTTATTATTTTATACATGTAAAACTACACTTTATTCAAATGGACTTACAAATGAAAAGTCAAATGGAAGCAACAGTGAGTGCAGTGACCATTTCTAGTTAGTCTAGCACAGTACATGATATGGAAGCCCATTTCCGCCACATAAGAAAAAAAAATGTGAACATAAGGAATACTTTAATCGTGGTTTTACTAATAATGAAATTCTTGCATTATTAGTGGAACGAAATAGCGTTGAGTAAAAGCATTTTTGAAACACACTTTTGATTTAGAGCAAGAACAAGTTGTAGGCTTTTGAATTAACACAGAGTGAGACTTGAAGACTCGGAATGCCGCTCTGTCTGCAGAGACAGTCATTTTATGACCCTGGGGCAATAAAACTCTTTGTTCCCTCAGGCCTTCCCCCAACCATCTCCTGACACACACACACACACACACACACACGGGTTGTACAAAATGCCTACATACTATATGTAAACTCATAAACAGCAATCTCAATCCTGTCTATGATATTTCCGGATGTATGTATGCATGCCCTCCATGTGTGGTCTTTTTAGTTATTTTAGGTAGTGTTACGACCAGCTCGTTTTAGATCGCAACATGAAAGAGGGATCAGGCAAGATGTTTAATCAAACAAAAGTTTTATTTAAATTAAACATATACCCAAAATAATAACAATAATAAACATAAGTCTAGGATTAAGTAAACAATCAAACAAACAAAGATAACAAAAATGACGCTACAGGTGTAAAGCAAAGCATACAACAGAGACACTCAGGAGGAATCCTTTCTCCCTGAGGTGCCCGATTGGAATAAGACACAGCACTCTCTTGTACTCTAGCTAACGATCAATTAACAGAAGATTAGCCAATCAGGAAACTCCAATGATCAGCACCCATGAAGTCAGGAGGAGGAGACTCGGGGTCGTCACACCTCCCACACCGAAATGAGGTTCCCTTAAAGAACCGAACAAAACAAAAAAAAATTTAAAGGCAAAACAACTTTTCAAATGTGAATGTGCAATAGTTTTCAATACTCATCTCCATAACTGCAACTCCAATTTCACTCCCGGAATCCTGGGCCCTAGGACATTTAGAGAGACGAAATGGAGAGAAAGGAATGGAGAAAAGAAAAATACCAGATTCGGACGTCTGGTACGTCTTAAATTCGTGACAGTGCATCCGCAATTATATTATCCTTGCCACGTATGTGCTTGATCTGTAAGTGGAATGGTTGTAAAATAAGGCTCCATCTCATGATCCTCTGATTCTTGCCATGCATTCGATCTAGGAAAGTCAACGGATTGTGGTCAGTATATACAATAATGGGACCACAGATCGCACTCAAATAGACCTCAAAATGTTGAACTGCTAAAATGAGGGCTAAGGCCTCTTTTTCCACCGTGGAATACACTTGTTGGTGACGGTTGAATTTCTTCGAAAAATAGCTGACTGGGTGTTCAATTCCATTACAATCTTCCTGCAAGAGAACAGCGCCAGCCCCATAAGCACTAGCATAAACCGCAAGTAGAAAAACGCGTCTCAAAATTAGGAGTAACCAACACTGGAGCACTTGCTAATAAAGATTTGGCATTTTCAAAGGCACACTGACAAATTTCAGACCATTGAAAAGGTCTCTTTGGGCTTAAAAGATCGGTCAGAGGAGCAACTACATTTGCAAAATTTCTGCAAAATCCTCTGTAGTAACCCACCATCCCGAGAAATCGTCGTAACTCGCGACGAGTATTTGGCTTGGGAAAACTACAGATCGCATTCACTTTTGCATTGATTGGTTTTACACAACCTCGACCAACCACTTTACCCAGGTATGTTACAGTAGCCTTTCCAAATTCGCATTTAGCAAGGTTTATAGTCAAGTTGGCTTTGACCAAACGCTCAAAAAGCTCTTTAATTTGCTTAAGATGTTCGGACCAAAAAGAGCTATATAAAACAACATCGTCCAAGTAAGCCTCACAACCACCCATCCCAGACAACACATGATTTATCAAACGCTGAAATGTAGCAGGGGCATTACGGACACCAAAAGGCATAACAGTATACTGTAAAAATCTGGCAGGTGTTACAAAAGCAGATAGCTCTTTGGCACGAGCTGTTAAAGGCACTTGCCAATAACCTTTCAAGAGGTCAAATTTACTAACAAATTTCGCAGAGCCAACACGATCAACACAGTCATCAATTCTCGGAAGAGGATGACAGTCAGGTTTTGTCAAAGTGTTGAGCTTCCTGTCTTCCAGTCTTTTCTACCTCAGACAGATGAGATAAATGGCAAGCCAAATTTCCAAGCACTTCAGAATTACTTAGGCGCCCTTCAACTTCTCCTCGAGAAGGACCTTTCATCTCCTCTAGATGGGCATCCAACTCTACAGAGGCTTCTGAATCTTTCGGGTCTGTACTTCCAGCGGTTTTCACAACATTAACAGACAAAGAAGGTACAGGGGTTACGTATAACTTCAATAAGTTTACATGACAAACCCGAGTTCTCTTTCGCCGATCGGGTGTATTCAACAAATAATTGTTATTCGGAAGACTTTCAAGATCAACAAGTGATTGATCTGAGTGGATATGCTGCAGGGTAACGTGTAGTTTGACACATTATGGTGAATAAATAAGCATGTCCAGACTTAGATCGTGGTAAAGGACCAACACAATCAACTGTCAAATGTGAAAAAGGAGTAGTAACTGCAGCTATAGGCTGTAATGGAGCTACTGGTAATTTTTGGTTTGGTTTTCCAGTCATTTGACAAGTATGGCAGGACCTTATGAAATGAATCACATCTCGCTTACATCTAGGCCAATAAAATTTCCTCAAAACTCTATCATAGGTCTTTCGCACACCCGTATGACCAGCCAAGCCTTGATGTGAAAGCTGTAACAGATCATGACGGAATTTAGAAGGAACTACGATTTGGATCCTAGGGTTAAGTGAAGAGTTAGAACTCACAGGTTGTTGTCTACAAAGCAATCCATCCTGGAGAAAATAAAAAGGTAATGAAGTCTTGTCTCTTTTGTCATGAACTGAAGAGAACAAATTGTGGAGTGTATCATCTGCCTGTTGTGCTTTGACAAGATCATCTCGAGTTACACTAAAAAGTGGAGATAAATCACAAGCATTAATATGGTCATCACAGACAAATGGACTATTTGATGTAAAATTAGACACGTCGGTTCCATAATCAACAACAGTCTGTGATTCACAAACAGATTTTATCTCTTCCATATCCGTACACGCATTACTAGGTTCTGTAAGGGAGACATCATCAGAAACAAGAAAAGTATTACTAAGAATATTCTCAGTTTCATCTGTTACACCTCTCTTAGTCATTGCCCGAGTAACTGTGCATGCTGGGTATAAACCAAGACAATCAGAAGATCCACTTAATCCCTCAACAGTAGAGACCACTATAGGTGGAACATCACCATCTGACTTTTCCCAGACATTTCCTCCAGCTAAATCATTGCCCAGTATGAAAGTTACACCAGGGACAGGAAGCATGGCGCGAACGCCAACTACTACCTCACCTGATACAAGATTAGAGTCAAGATAAATGCGATGTAGAGGAACTTCGGTGTATCCCATCTCAAGTCCTCTGACCAGTACCTGTGTTCCTGTAGCAGTACGTTCAGACAAAGGCAACAGTCCTTCCATCAGAAAAGATTGCCCTGCCCCAGTATCTCGAAGGATGCGTACAGGTACAGTCTCATCTGAATTAGGTAAAGCCACCGACCCTTCAGTGAGAAACGGTGCAAAATCAGCATTATTTTTAACACTCTCCATCTCAGTAACATTGACCTGTTCCATCTGCTGGTTAACTAGAGTAGAATTGTGTTTCACGTTCGACTTAGAAATCAGACCAACAGGTTTAACTCTCTCCTCTTTCTTTTTAAGAGTTATACAATCATTGATCTTATGGCCTGGCTTTTTACAATAAAAGCAAATCAGGTCACCTTTCTTTCGCATGACTGGGATATCAGCGACATTTGACACTGTATTCTGACGCGCAACCATCTTTCTACTTTTCTCAGCAACACTCGACTTAGATGTATTCAAATCACTCAAGTGCCTAATAGAAAGTTGATGAGTAAGAATGAATTCCTCTGCCATAAGAGCAGCTTCTGACATTTTACTCACTTTGTGCTCATTAAGATACATAGCCACATCTTTCGGGACACAGCTTTTGAATTCCTCTAAAAGATTCAGTTCTCTAAGCTGTTCCTTAGTGGTTATTTTTAATGAGGAACACCAACGGTCAAACAAGTTCTCTTTCTCTCTAGAGAACTCTAAAAATGTACACTTCTCAGTCTTAAAGTGATTTCTAAATTTCTGTCGATACGCTTCAGGTGCCAACTCATAAGCATGTAGAATGGCAGACTTGACAATTTCATAATCACTGCTTTGTTCCAAGGTCAATGATGAATAAACTTCTTGTGCCCTTCCTATTAAAACGCATTGCAACAACAAGGTCCAAAACTCTTTTGGCCATCTCAAAGATTGTGCAACCCGCTCAAAATGTTGAAAGTACTTCTCTACCTCCTTCTCCAAAAATTGCGGCACTAGTCTAATGTTTTTGTAAACATCAAAAATAGGTGGAGACAAGTTCGATTCGATAGGTGACGCACGAGTTGGAGTTTCAACTGTTTGGGCCTTCAATTCTAACTCAAGTTTTCTCAATTGGAATTCTCTTTCTTCCCTTTCAGATTGTAATTCCAACTTGCGTAACTCCAGTGTCTGTTTTAACTCTAGGTTATGCTGTAACTCTAATTTTCTTATCTCAAAGTCGTTTTCTAATTCTTTTCCTTTTAACGCGCAAGCATTACTTTCAACACGCAGTTTTTCTGCATCAACACTCAACTGTTTCTCTTCTAACGACATCTCGTTAAACCTCACATTTTGATCGGCAGTGTAAAGAGAGGTTAAAGATCCTTCAGGACAAATGTCCTGTGCTCTTACCTCTAAAACACCTCGCTCAGAAAGTGCAGTTTTCACAGTTTCCATTAGCGTTTCTTTGAGCCTCTTATCATTACTCGTTAGCTCTACATCAAATTGCTCTGCAATCTGTAACAGCTCTTCCTTCGTGCATCTTTCCAATAAGATTTCAGAAGGAAATGTGACGAAGTCCTCGATTATCGACGACATTTCTATTTAAGACAAGCAGCAAAACAAACACACGTAATGCTAAACTAAGCAGTAGAACTACAAATCCCATAAGCTACTTCACTAGGAATTGTCACACATACATGCTCTAAGGAAAATATCCGCTTTAGTCATGACATAAAAATATAACTTACCACAAGTCATTCCACACTTATCTCCATGTGTAGCAGGATAGAATACGGACACAAATTTAACAAAATGTGTCACCTAAAGTGAAAGAGAGACTCCAGTTCCTAACTGAAATGAAACTAACTAAACCCATCTAATCTTCGACGGTGTGCCAGACTCGAGGCGGTATTTAAATGCTGAACTCAGAACATTTGGTTTTTCAAACCAAAGTCTGAAGCGTGCCCCCGACAGAGATTATATACCTCCGTCCAGAATAACCTTCAAAAATAACAAAGGCAAAATAAAAAATAGTGTCTTGATGGAAGGATTGTTAAATTATGCAAATTAGGTTGAACAGAGACAAAAGGAAATTTCCCAGCATCCATCTCCAAGCCAGCGATTGGCTCCACAGCCAAGGTGTGGGAGTGTCCCTATGTTTCTATAAAGACCCCTGAGATCCAAACATCTCTCTCTTCTTGTGAGCGAGCCTCCAGCGACCGCACCTTCAGAACAAACAGCCATTTGAATCTCCCGCGATTCAAACAAAGGACCCAAGAAAGGACCAGCATCCAATGAAAAAAACTCTCTCAACGCAAGGCTTGGTAACTCTGCACACACAAGAGACCTAATGCAAGTATCGTTTACGAACTCTAAATGCGTTTAAAGCTATCTGCCCTTTTTAAAAGGTGAATTTCCATGCTGGTTTTCTCAAAGGTTTACTTGTCTGTAGGAATGTCGTTTCCTTCCTCCCTCTCTCTCTCTCTCTCACTCCCTCTCTATCAAACATCTCTTTCTCTCACTCTTCGTTAAGTCTATGTTTTGTGTTTAACGTTTGTTTTCGTAGTTTGTTTAATAAAACATTATGTATATAATCACACATGATTGATTCTGTAATATTCTTGAGTAAGTCACTTCTACGTTTTCATCTTGCTACAATGCTAAGTACTTTGGTACAATACTGAAAGATTCTTCTTAATGACGATGAAGATGATCTTTGTTAAAGTTCATAAAGATCGTGCGGCTCGTATGAGCGCACATATGGCCGCTGCTTTGAACTCAATGCAAGAATTAATCAATTCTATAAGCCAAATCAAGCTACTGGTATTCATAATTAATTGTAATCCGTTATGATTATCAATATACACAATTCCCTTTAAGCTGGATCTATGTGCATATTTGGTCATAACACAGGATTAAACTATATACAGTAATACCTCGGTTTCCAAGAGCGAGCTCGTAAACCAAAATGCTCGTACACCAAAACAAATTTCCCCATAAGAATGCACTAAAAATCAATTAATTCGTTCCACATGACCACAAATGCCCATTTTTAAATATTTTTTTGGTTTTACCCTATTAATAGCAGTTAAAATTGTAACCATTAAGATCTTGTATAAATACTAATTAATAATTGACAATTAAACTCTAGAAATACTTGACAATTTACTGTAATGCAAGTCAGGTTTGAGCAGCCTGCTTGGAGGAGAGAGAGGAGGGAGGAGAGGGGAGCGGGGAAAGCAAGGATGAAAGCAAATGAGTGAATTTATTATAATAGTGCAGAAAACAAAGAGTGATAATCCAGAGTTAAAGTCGTGGAACATGGGAGCCGCGAAAGAACGAATTCACGGGAGCGCAAATGAACGAATTCGCGGGAGCCGCGAGAGAACGAATTCGCGGAAGCCGCGAACGAACGAATTTGCGGGAGCCGCGGGAGCCTCGAACGAACGAATTCGCGGTAGCCGCAAGAGAACGAATTTGCGGGAGCCGCGAGAGAACTAGGGGAGCGCGGGGCACAAAGTAACTGGTAAATGGTATCAGCGAATTTTTTTTATTTTAGATAGTTGCAGGGGCATAAATGTGACGTGCTAAAGGGCTTTTCATCAGACTGTTTGCACACGTCTTCTGGCCATTTTTCGAGAAATTTCATAGAAGTTTGGATGAGAACCACAGGAAAAACTCTTTTAGCAGCATGTAAATATTTTTTGTTATAGTAGTTGTTTTTCGATTTTCAAAGATTGTGTGAAAGATTGTTAGTCTAATCTTATATTGTTATGATTACCATCTTCTTGGCTAAAAGATGGTACCATTTTGAAAGACGTGAAAAACACATAGTGGCTGCTATCCGGTCCTGAAGTAAACAAGACAGCACGGGGTTAGTTGTAACACTAAGAGGCATTGTTGGGAATTATAAATTAATTAACGCTTAGCATTAAGTTATTATTTCGACATAGTAAGTCATAATTATGACTTAGTAAGTCATTATTTCAACTTAAGTCATAATTTCGACTTACATATGTCATAATTTCGAGTTTTCATGCATTTATTTTTCTCATGTGGCAGAAATGGGCTTCCATAACATGATGCAAGTTTTAGTTAAACAGAAAGTGCTAGTATTCATATGTAAAGTGGTCCCATGAATACTGGCACTGATATATATATATATCTTTAGCATTCTCCTGAAAATGTCTGGATTTCCACAAGCATGAAATTGTCAAGGCAAAGGTCTGTGAAAGTGATTTTGTGCCTCTTTGGGATGACACCACAAGGCGCCTTTCACCTTCAGAATGCCTTCTTTGTTTTGTTTTTTTTTGTTTTTTTGATGCCAACAGCCAAGAAAGCATTACAATAGTCCAGTATGGATTGAAACAAGAGCTTGAAATGGCCTGATCATCCCATGTAATGTTGCTCAAGGCAAATCTGTTAGATCGGGTAGTTCTATTAATGTGGTCTGTGAAGTTTAACTGATCCCTTATCACACAAAGGATGGAATTTAGAAGAATACAGATTATAATTGTTTTGTATTAACATGAAGCTGCAGTTTCATAATGCAGGAATTACACTTAAGAATAGCATTAAAATGCTGAAAATCCTTTTTTTCTTACACTTGAAAGTAAAAAAAAAAAGCTTTTACAAAGTGTGGCGAGCAGGAGAGCCGAGTGGCGTGATTGGTAATGAGCGCCACCGGTGTCTCTCGTCTCACTGAGGAGCGGAGACTTAAAAGGAGGAGCGACGACAGTGAAGACGAGAGAGGACCAGGCCTGGAGTTTATGTTATGTTTTGTGTGGGCGGCGGTCGACCGCGAGGGGCCGCCGCCATTACTTTCGTTTTGAGTTTATGGTTTCTTTTGATTATTAAAGTCTGCTAAAGGTCTGCCGGTTCCCGCCTCCTTCCTCCCTGAACTTTCAACAGTGTTACACTGGTGCCGAAACCCGGGAGGAGGGACACGCTGTCAAAGAGCCCTCGCTGCCGGGAGGGGTCGCGGTGCTGCGGAGGGCGGGCAGCACGAGAGAAGACGAGAGGTCCGTCAGATGCTGCCCGCGGCAGTGGATCGCGTGGGACGGAGAGCCCTGCCGTGCTCCTGGGTCGAGGTGGGAGGCTGCCGTCCGTGAGGGAGCGGAGGAGTCGCCCGTTCGCCAGCGCGCCGGAGCCTGCTGCCATCCGCTGTGAACGGGGAGGAGCGGGGAACGGGGACTCGCTGCCGGCTGCCTTCGCAAAGAGGAGTCGTCGCCGGCCGCCAGCCCGTCCACGGATCTGCGTCCAGTGCCATCGCACAGCACCGCGAAGAAGAAGCTCTCGAGAGGTCGAGGACCGAGAGGCAGCGTGTCGGGGAACCGGACCAAGATTTTTTTTTTTCTTATTTTCCTCTCTCCCCTCTCTCGTCGCTGTCGGTGGCGTGATTGGTAATGAGCGCCACCTGCGACGCCACCGGTGTCTCTCGTCTCACTGAGGAGCGGAGACTTAAAAGGAGGAGCGACGACAGTGAAGACGAGAGAGGACCAGGCCTGGAGTTTAAGTTATGTTTTGTGTGGGCGGCGGTCGACCGCGAGGGGCCGCCGCCATTACTTTCGTTTGAGTTTATGTTTTATTTTGATTATTAAAGTCTGCTAAAGGTCTGCCGGGTTCCCGCCTCCTTCCTCCCTGAACTTTCAACATTGTTACACAAAGCTTCTATTGAATATAAAAATTACATTTATGGTTGCAATCTTATGCACACTTACAGTGGGCACGCGATTCAAACCTTCAAAGTGTTGTATTTGATTGAACTGTCTGATCACTTGCATAAGGTATGATTTAATTCCTGAAGATAATTAATATATTTAATTTGGAAGATTAAATTATTCTCAGAACTGTGTAAAACCAGCGCGTTTATCAATGGAATAACAGACCGGTTGACTACATTTGAATTTCTTTTAAATGTTTAATTTTTACTTCTAAAATGCTTGTTATATCAGCTTAAAATGACAGTATTGCATACATGTCATGGTAATAAAATGTGCGGTATTGTTGTACTCATTGACAATAAAGGACAATATTATGTATACCTGAGTTTGTATTTTACAAAGATTTTGTCACGGCTCTGTCATTCCAGTTTGGTCTTTTTGAATGTCTGTTGACAGAGCCCTGGCACTGCCCCTTTGTGGAGTCTTCAGTGTGTAACCCCGCCCACCTTGTTACCTCTTTTCCCTTGAGTGTTGTCAGCTGTTCTCAGCTCATTGCCTCTCCTCATGTGTTCCCTATTTAATCCCGGTGTGTTTGCCGTTGTGGGTGGTGTCGTTGTCATTCCATGGTCCCTGGTTATGGGCCTAGTGCAGGGGTGGGCAAACTATTTGTCTCGCGGGCCACATTGGTTTCTTAAAATTGACAGAGGGGCTGGGGTGAAGGTCATACCTGTGCATTTACTTATAAGAAATCCTAGAAAACCTGTATAAAGTATAGTTTGGTCTTAAATCACTCGACTGGGACACGTGAAATTACAACAAAACAATATTAATACAATTTAATCGACAGAAAAACCATAATATGCAATGGGACTGACAATCACAGGTGTCTAATCACAACTGACATCTGGAAAAAAAGGGAACTAAGCGATGACCTTAATGTTACTATTACAAGAGCAAGCCCCGCCCCACAAATGTTCGCGCGCGAGCAGATTAGATGTCACGCGCGCGTGAGTGATTAAGATGAGCTTGCGGGTACCCGTATTTACGTGTAGCTGTGTTTTCCGCTCGCGGATGTAATTTACACGTGCGCAAACATCAGTTCAAACATGGCGTCAAAACCGTGCCATTAATATACGAGCGCAGAACTGATGTTTGCGTTTAATACAGGTTCAGCAAGTTCGGCGGGCCGGATTAAAAAGCCCAACGGGCCGTAGTTTGCCCACCCCTGGCCTAGTGTCTCTAGTGTCAGTCTAGCTGGTGGGTTATGTTATGGTCAAATGTGTTTCTAGTAAGTTTTGTTATGGTTGCCCCATCGTGTTTTTTTTTTTTTGCATTCTGTGTTCTTTTGTTATTCTAAATAAATCTTATAGTTTTCCACTTGAGTCCTCCCTGAACGTTTTGTGACAGATTTAGAGGACATTAAAATGATGAAAAAAGATGAGGGAAAAATGAGTGAACAAGATGGGCGGGGTTTCGCAATCACAAGACACAAGAAAGGGGCTGTGTCAGAGCTCTGTCAACCAACACACTAGAAAGTGACAGAACCCTGCGGTTGACACACTGGTTGAGTGATTACATTTAGACAGTTGAATTTTGTCTAAAACATTGAAAAATATACGTCTAACAAATTAAACTGGGAGAACAATATTTTCTATGCATACCTAATGTATATATTTAGCATATTTATCCTATTTGGTGAATTATCAGGAACCATTTCTTCATGAAAACAGAGTCCATAATTGCCCACATGTCCGCCTGTTAAATCTTTCATACCCTGTCTGTGAGGGATTTCCAACAGAAAAAGGATTGAGCCTTAAGCAAACATTTTAACCCATATTACATCTCAAAGCTCATGCTTGGTTCTTTACAGTAAACGTCTCTCTTCTGCTTTTCTCCGCCTAGAAAACATTGCCTGCCTCACAAAACTTTTCACTTCATTAGATCTTTTAGCTAAGGTGTATAAGCATTATACTCACATTAAGCTCACACACTTTCCTATCCAGCAAAGTATTTTATCAACTGTGCTTTAGAGGAAGTATTTGTAAGTGCAGTATGTAGCTGTACTGACTGACAATGTTTATTCACTAAAAGGGTCACTGAAGATTTTATGAGATATTTCACAATGAGAAAATAACAAGAGTACATATTTTAAGCATTTGCAATATGTTATCCTTTATATTTAATATTTTCTCTATTTTTACTAGCATTCTTCTAAGAATTATAAAGAAAAAAGAACAGGCCTAGGCCAGTTGTTTAAACACAGCCATTATTTAAATACTATCTCTTAAGAGCTTGTCGGGCAAACTAGTAATTAGAGAGGGGATAATCACACTTTTTTCATGTTTGCTGTTTTTATTATTAGTATTTTTGTTTTATGTTATCATCATTAAATCATTTTTCTTAATTAAAATACACTTATCTCGACTCACGGTTAACTCGCGAATACTATTATGTCGATGTTTTCGAAGTGGAACCGCCGAACTCCCTATTTGTCTTAGCATTTACTTGTGGATTCAATTCTTTTACGACGCCAAAATCTAATATCTCGAGCACAAAAGAGGGACAAATTCGCCACTTCACATGGTTATCTCATGACTGAGAGTTCACTGCGCATGTGCTGAGTTCGCGTTGCACGTGGATCGCGGTCAGTGTTGCCAACTTAGCTATAGCTATATTAACTATATTTAGCGTGTTTTCAGACCACTCTAGCAAACATTTTCAAAAAAGTGACTAGCGACAAATCTAACGACTTTATCTGGAGTTATTGGAGAGTTTGGGTGACTCTGAAGTGAAAGCACATATTGTTCTTACTCTTCTCAATGAGCAGCGAGTGCTGCCGCATCCCCATCCCAAAGCACTCATAGGTGGCCCGGTCCTCGCGCAGCAGCCACTCCCAGATGCAGGGAGAACAGGAGATGTTCACTCCTCCACGTGCAAATTAATCGTGCATGTGCGGGAAGCCACCACTGTCTGATCACACACACACACACACACACACACACACACACACACACACACACACACACACACACACACACACACACACACACACACACACAAACACATCCCTGCTTCTGTTCTGTCACACGCTCTGCTCAGCGCCGCTGTGGATTTAAAAGACGGGACGAAGCCGAATTTGTTGAGGAAGCACATTAGACAGGCAGAACGCAAGAAAGTATGCAATCTAGTACAGCTGATGACCTCACAAATATGTTATGATTGTTTCTGCTGTGAGCGAAATTGTGTTTGCAATGTTGGAGAATATAATTGAAGGTTTGTATCGAGAATTGAAGGTGTTTTTTATTGTATCCTGGTAAATCTCTGCTGTTATATGGTGCACATATGCCTTTTGTTGTTTGCAAACTTATACAGTGTTTTTACATTAATCCACAAAAGAGATTGTAGGAAAAGTCAGCCATACAACCTCATGAAATGAAGACGATACCGGGCATGAACTAAGGAAGGACTTAAATACACAGAGTTCATAGATACACAAAGTTCATATTCACTTAATATAAGTCAGTAAGAGATAAAAATGATTATATTATATATATATATATATATGCAAATTAGTCTAGGTTATTGGCGATTGACCAATGAGAGCTCTCTGTCATTTTGCACCGTCCGTGTTAACGAGCATGCGCAATGACAGACGAGACAAGCCTGAGGGAGAAGAGCAGATGTGATCGATCGTGGTGATCCAAATTGATCCATTCAGAGAGAAAAGCTTCTGAAAGTTGAGATTTTGATAATTTGATGCATGCTGAACAAGAAGTTCCCTATCAGTCAGTCACGTTCGATGTTACGTCGGACTGACGTCATGGGGTCTCGCTTGGGAGCCCGATCACCTCCCAGTATAACTAAATGCGCCGAATGAGCCAACGACTATTTTAGAGGAAAAACTGCTCTTTTTCCGACCGAGGCACAGGGGGGTGACACGACAGCTGGGACACGCGCACCACCGCTGAAGCACCGTATCTTCTAGTCGAATAAAGACGTTCTGTTTGGCAGGTGATCAGAAAGGAGCGGCTGATTACAACCGCTCGGCTCCAAAGCAAAAGTATGAATTAAGTGAGCGATGCCAGTTCTATTTATAGCCGGGCGGGGCGGGACTCGGCATGCAAATCTCACTAGCCAATGTTAATTGGCGCATTTAGTTATACTGGGAGATGATTGGGCTCCCAAGCGAGACCCCATGATGTCAGTCCGACGTAACGTCTCCGTTCCCTCCTTCAGGGAACGGGGGTTACAATAGTAACCTAGACGTTAGCTGCATAGAGTAATTCACTCCAGTAGTTCGCGCCACCATTTCACGGTCGCGCGCGTCTGTAGTTGAGGCGAGCCTGTGAGAGAGAAAAATCAACCAAAGAGTTTCACTGTTGCCATTGTTGGCCAGGTGTTCATATAAGAGTGAAAGTTATTGATTGAGGCCATTTTTTTTTTGTTTTTCCTTGTTGCTTCTTTCCTCTATCTCTATTTTCTTACATTTCCCTTTCCTCTTCCTCTTGTTAGATTTTTGGAAACGTGACACCTGAATGACCTTCTGTGACACCCTGAAAACTTCACATTCGATGGCGAGCCAACCAAACCTTTAGCAGAAGAGAAGAAAATACGTTTTGGAGAGGACGACGATATCCTTTCTTTGAGTCATCCCAACGCCAGATCAAGAGGCATTGTAACCTCACAAGAACACTTGCGATTTTTGAGAGTAACTTTATCTATCCTCTTTTTTATTCTTTTTCTTTTTGGGTATTGAATTGACTGGTGTGAATATATATGAATATATCAGAAAAACGAGTGCACTCAAGGGAAATTGTCAGAGTTTATTTGACTTTTTTATTTTTGTTAAGTGAACCAATTATATATTTGTTTCCTAATTTAACCTGTGTCTGTCTGTTCTTTCTCATTCCAACCCGCTTCCTCCTTAGTGAACCTTAGATCTTCTGATTAGCCCAAATTTAAAATGTATTGAATTTAATGCATTATTATTAATTATTAGTGTAACAAGGAGAAGTATTTGCTACATAGAGACTAATCAGGATAAAACCAAACCACCAGAAACAAACACATGAGAACAAAAAGACAGCTAAAAATACTACATGCCAAATAAAATACCTCAACCAAACTCAATCCCTCTGAACACTGTAGCAACCTATTAACAGTCTTTGTGAAGTCAACATCAAAGTTTATTTTGACAATGTTTACCACAACTCTCAAATGAATATTTCTAAATAAATTCAAATTAAGCAAAACTCATACTTTTCCTCCACTTTGTTACTTTTATTATCATCATGCTCAATCTTTATTGAAGAAGCTACGACAATTATCACCGGAGTTTGTTCAATTATTCATCAAAGCTTTACAAACTTCTGTTTTTGTATCCATTTGACTTCCATTTCCTTCTATTGCTGGTTCTGTCTGCAGGCTTTGCTCTATGGTGTCAAATAATTTTGACAGGCAATGGTAAATGGTTTCATTTTGTTAAAAATGTACTAGGCTCGACTCTGTCTACAACTTCTGAAATTCCCGCGGTTTCGTGCTTCAAGGCTGTGTGTCAAATTTGATTCCTCTTTTTGTAGGAAAGGCAATATTTCTAGGGAGGGCTCTCCCTTCTGTTTTGCTCATAGACTTTTCAATCAATCAAAGGCAGGCTTTTTTCTCACTGAAGTGCTCAATAATTCATCGGACTCTGGCTTAGGGCCATGGCTGATTTTCGCAGGAAGAACTGCAATGAAGAGGAAAAGGGTGGATTGCATTTTGGGTAAATTAACAGGCCGCAGACAATTAAATGTTGCTAACAGTGTTGCATATGACTCTTGTTGAGTTCACAGATACAACGTATTGCTATTTCTGCTATATTTCAAAATGAAACTGCCATAATGGTCACTTTTAATTGATGTATTCTTAATTTCAATTTATTGGTTTCTTTGTATTATTTTTTAGCAATATGCTCCAACCAATACATGAAAAACGTAATTGAGAAAAATTACAGAATAATAACAAAATTCTAATGTTGGTTAATCAAAACTGATAACTAACAAAATTGATAACGCACTGATAAAGTACTGAAAAAGAAATTGTCTACTCAGATATAAATTTAATCTCTAATTGAGTGTGCCATAAAGGAAACATTTGCATCACTGCATCTCAAAAAACAGAATATCAGCAGCTTCGGCAGTCTGTGCACCTCTAATGACAAAGGCGAGGGAGGAAATCAGGAAAGTGAGACTCTCCCAGATGCTGTTTAAGCAGTTCTGCTGAGATTTAGGAACTCATCTGGGGCAACGCTTGCCAACGATGAAAATCCAACATCCAAATAGCAGAACTGCAAATAGAAAGTCATAGTATGGCAACAATTCGCTGCTTAGACTGGTTTTTAATGATGCAAAAATTATCGCCGCAAAAATGACTGGGAGGCATGAGCTCTGTTTTGTGCATTCTTTAATGACATCTGACTGGAGATGGTCAAGCTATTTGACCAGTCTGCCAGAGGTGAGGAGGCAGCAGTTCAGTTGGCTCAATTGCGCCAAGGAGGCCATACTGTGATAGAGTTTACCATTGAATTTAAGACAATATTGTCATCCTGTGACTAGGATGAGTGCTCATGCAGAGATATGTTCCATGCTTGAGTTTATAAGGGGATCCAGGATGAAATTACCCTTCAATTTGCACGTGTTTTTATATGTTCTTACTTAATTGCATAATTTATAGAATATTCCCATAAGGCTTGTGTGACAATATATATATATATATATATATATATATATATATATATATATATATTATTTTTATTTATTTAATTATATTTATAATATTTTATATATTTGTATATATACAAATTCGTTGTATAATGTTTGCAGCTTCACTTCATTGCCTGTAGTAGTCGCCAATGGACAAAACAATGAGATATGTACTTACGCCTGACATGAACTTGCCGTGGAGAAACGCACATTGTCACGTTAGTTTCACTTTTAGTACATCCGACCGTGAGCGTGAAAGCTGGCGAACGCAATTTTTTTGTGCGTAAGTGGTGTTGATACATGAGGCCCCAGGTTTCTTTCCCCTATGGCACTCCGGGTCCACTCAATTAATTCACAACAAAGTTATGCTAAGCATTCTCATTGTGTTTTCGACGCAGCGTCTTGTTCCCTCTTCAAGGAATCAAGGTTACATTCGTAATAGAGACATTTTACTTTTATGCTCATTACTGTAAGCTATTAGGTTAATTAGCAACATGCTTTTTGCTAAGGCTATCTTGAAAATTAAGTAATGCTCACAGGAAAATATTGCATTTACAAAAGGTTTGCTATACACAGGTTTATTCCCTTTGTGTGTATTGGAACAAAACAAATAAAAGAGGGAAAAAAGCAAATTTCACATAATTTCACACACAACTCCAAAAATGGGCTCAACAAAATTATTGGCACCCATTTTTTCAAGCATGTGATTCTCCTTTAATCTCACATGGGATAAGTAACAGGTGTCGGCAATATAAAAAACACACCTGAAAGCAGATAAAAGGAGAGAAGATGACTTGGTCTTTGCATTGTGCTTCTATTTTTGCTTACAGAACAACAGAAATAACAGATGAGAACTGTCTGAGGATTTCAGAACCAAACTTGTGGAAAAGGTTACAAGGTTACTCAAGGTTACAAGTCCAGCTCTTGACATCAAAACATTCCTTTGTCCACAGTGCACAACATTATTAAGAGGTTTGCCACCCATGGCAAATCTCCCTGGATGTGAAAAAATTATGAAAGGTTGCAACACAGGATAGTCCTGATGGTGGATAAGCAGCCCCAAACAAGTTCCAAAGACATCCAAGCTGTCCTGCAGGCTCAGGGTGAATCAGTGTCAGTGCAATCTATCTGTCGACATTTGAATGAAATGAGAGCAAGGAGGACCTCACTGCTGACACAGAGACATAAAAAGTAAGGCTACAGTTTGCCAAAATGTACTTGAGTTAGCCAAAATCCTTTTGGGAAAACGTCTTGTGGACAAATGAAACCAAGATAGAACATTTTGGTAAAGTATATCATTCTCCTGTCATCTTGTTCTGTCTAGCCCTGCCCAGTCGAGTCTAGTTCTGTGTAGTCTTGTCCTGTCAGTCTAGTTTTTAGTTGGTCTAGTTTTTCCACTCAGGCTTGTTTGTATTTGTATTTTGCTTTTATTTCTTCAATAAATTCCATAGTGGTCCTTACAGAACAGTGTTTTGAGTGTGTCGTGATGCAAGCAGATGTTGTTCAAGGGAAACTAATGAAAACCATTGGCTGCCTTTCCGCAAGTTTGTTATTAACATACTTAGGTTTGTGCAGGACGCAAGAGTGGATTACTGACAACAATTTTATGCAGCTTGTTTTTTTCCATGTTTTTTACTGACTTTCCATACATGATTTTTAAACTGGAAAAACTGTACATTCTATTCAGAAAAAAAACCTATCCATTAACAACCCTCACATTTTTACATTAAAAATTAAATAAAAATATGATTTATAATCTTTTCCTCATGGGTACCAAAAAATGGATCCTCATGGGTCCCCTCAAGATCAAAGATTTTCATAATTTCATAATTTTTACCCAGTATACCCAATTATTGCACAAATTGTTGGTTCTGACTTGTTTATTTGAACTGAAATCCTAAACCTCTCTATTTTATTCCGGACTGCATTTCGTCTTTAAATTTGTGAAATTAAATCAGCCATGAAAAAAGAGACGGAAAAAAAAATCAATAAAAGTTACAATATTGAACAAATCAGACCCAAGGATGCAGTCATGTTGGCAGGAAGTATTGATCTGTTGCCAGTGTTGAGATCACTGACAAGTTTGCTCGAAAACATTTCAGAGAACTGAGTGAATTTTCATTGAAATCTAGTGTAACTGTCAAACTATTTGCAATCTGGGCCAAACCAAGCAATATAATGCTTAAATCATCTCATTGTACTGATTATAACACATATGACATTAAATGTGGTATAATTAGTTCAAGATAATTAAAAGAGCAACTCAATGTGTGCAGATTTGGACACTATCTGTAAACTGTGTAACCCTGCATAATATTGTCATTTGTCATCATGGCATGGGAAATAATTTGTCACACATAAGTTATCCACTTAATATCAAATTTCATAATTCACAATTCTTAGTCTCACTTCTTTACAACTGTTAAAATAATCTTTCCCATAAACAGGATGAGTTTCTAATTGTTCTGACTAAAATTAGATGAGTTCATGACTTGTTTAAACAATTCATGGCTCTCAGGAGGATAACCACTATAAAACACCTTCCCCACTGCTTAGGTGACAATAACCTTTGGCTCTCCTTTTCTGTGAAAGTTCTGTTGGTTGATGTGAAAAGGAAAGAAAGTGCCAATAAATTACTTGGCTTCATGCATGTTATGACACCTTCAGTGTGGTGAACTGTAGATGAACTTTAAATTTGATTTAAATATGCATAATGTGCTTAATTTTCTCTTAACCTGCTGTATAATTTGACACCAATGCTTAGTTATAAGAACAGCCTATGCAGTTATGCCAGATTGGAGTTTGATAGACTTGGGGGGGGGTCACTAAGTTGTAACAGGTCTCGGGTCACTAAGTTGTAACCCTGTTCCCTGAAAAAAGGACTTGTGAGACGTGGAGATGTGAAACAGGTCTGCCTTTAGGTATCAATTTTTCTGAAGTGAAAGCTGGACACGCCATCATTTCAGCATTGAGGCACAGCATCGCGTTTCTGTCTTTTCAGGGAACAAGTCAAGTAAACCAAGATTCCCTTTCATGGGAACTCAAGCTGCGTCAAAGCGCTAGGGGAAATGCCTGACGATAGTCTTCTGAAGTACTATGAAACAAATGCGTGTGAATGTACGTGCAGGTCGGTGACGTCATGAACCAGGTCATAAAAGGTGAGCAAACACTACACAATCTTAACTGTGTCCAGACAATTCTCAGTGAAAAGGCATTGGTAGTGTCGTTTTCATAGTGAGTAGCTTTTTTTAAGGAAAATGTCTTGGGTTACGTATGTAGCCCTGGTTCCCTGAAGGGGAAAGAGACGCTGCGTCAAAGGGCTAGGGGAAATGCCTGACGATAGTCTTCTGAAGTACTATGAAACAAATGCGTGTGAATGTACGTGCCGTACATGAACCAGGTCATAAAAGGGGCACCGGAACCGCTGCTTGAGTGTCTTCAGCATGCTGTGTTGTTTGTTTTGTGTTGCTGCTGTGCACATATCTCCCTAGTCTAGTTTAAAAGAAAAGGGACTTCCTTCTTTATATTTGGCGAACAAGCTGTGTGTTTTCTCTGCCTGCGCTGAATGTCACGGGTATTGATACACACAATCTGCGCTTTGCTTGTTCAGGAAGCGGAGGGCGCTGGCTGTGAGCTTTGCTTAGCCGCTCAGTAACACGTTCTCTTCAGGGATCTGGTCCTGCTGCAGCTGAGGCTCAGCAGTGATCTGTACCTGGGGATCGCGTCGGATCCGTCAGCGGGGGTTGAGATGGGCTCTCGAGTTTTACCTCGAGAGCGTTGGCTGTGAGCATTGTGAGCAGTGCTCTTTGTGTTCGTTCTGCCTCGCCGTCTTTTACTAGCCGCTCGCATTTCTTCAGGGTGGTCCCGCTGCAGCTCAGTGGCGATTTGTACCTGGGGATCCGCGTTGGATCCGTCAGCGGGTTTGACATTGGCTCCGACCTACCTCAGCTTTCCTCGTGAATCCGGTCTCTGTCATGTGGGCATGCCCCTGGGCATGGGGCTGGATCCGAGGACCGCCCCCTCTGCTAGTTGGCCATGAGCAGAGGTCTTGACACCGAGGTGTTCGACCTCTCTTTGGCAATTCCTCTCGGTCTCCGCCTCAGGCGGACCGTTAGGGAGTCGCCCTTCCTAGAGGTCTCTAGTAGACTCTAGGACCCGGACTGGGGCTCCGTTTCGATGCTTCGGCTTTCGACGGATGCACCCTTACGGTTGGGGAGCTGACCCTGATGGATCACTCCACCCTACACTGTCGCTACCTGCTACTATCCCTTAACACCGGATGGTCGGAATGACACTTTCAAGCTCATCCCCTGGGCATGGGGCTGGATCTGAGGACCGCCCCCTCTGCTAGTAGACTGTGAGCAGAGGTCCTGACACTGAGTGTGTCCGACCTCACTTCGGTGATTCGCCTCAGTGTCCGCCGCCGGCGGACCGTTTGGGGGGTCGTCCCTCCTAGAAGCTCGCTAACCGCTACCTTCCCTTAACACCGGGTGGTTGCCAAAACTGCTCTCCTCTCCAGAGGCTCCACCACGAGGAAACCGTGTACCCTTTCAGAGGTTACTTACTGAGGCTATCTTTCCATCCTGGAGTCGGCTGGACTGTCTCTTCTGAGCATTAAGACCCACTCTACTTGGGGCGTGGCTGCTTCCAATGCTTCCTTCTGGGTTTCCTTGGCTGATGTCTGTTCTGTGGCTGGCTAGTCTTCGCCGCACACATTCATGAGGGTTTATCTTGACCTCTCTCCACTTCGGGAACGAGGGTGCTCGTAGCGAGCTGCGACACTCTTACGACCAGTGTCACTGAGGTGGCGTTGGCATATCATTCCCTTAGCGCTTTGACACAGCTCGAGTTCCCATGAAAGGGAACCTCTCGGGTTACGTATGTAACCATGGTTCCCTGAAGGGGAACGAGACGCTGCGTCTTGGCCTCAGCTCCTTGCGCCTCCGGGCCTGCTTCAGACACTCTAAGCTGCGGTTTCGGCTTCCGGTGCCCCTTTTATGACCTGGTTCATGACGTCACCGACCCACACGTGCATTCACACGCATTTGTTTCATAGTAGTTCAGAAGACTATCGTCAGGCATTTCCCCTAGCGCTTTGACGCAGCGTCTTGTTCCCCTTCAGGGAAGGGGAGTTCCCCTTCCCCTTCCCAAGACACTTTCCCAAACAAAAGCTACTCACTATGACCTTGACACTGAGAATTGTCTGGACACAGTTTAGATTGTGTAGTGTTTGCTCACAAACATGAGAGGCCTCAGACTTGAGCTTGAGATGTTTACTTCAGGACTTGTGAAACTGGAGCATCCAAACTATAAAATCTGATAAAGGTATGCAGAGAGAACCAGCCAGCCGCATTAAATACTTGTTGCAAGGGGTGTCCCTGGCCAAAGTCTTGGAGCATGCAACCACCCTGGTAGAATGAGCCTACAGGAGAAGCTTGGCCATGTACTGTACCTCATAGGCTAGAGCAACGGCATCCCTTACCCAGTGTGACATGTTTGCTTGGTAAATGTAGAAATAGCTATAGCCAATTCAGGGGCAATGTCTAAGTAGGATGGCTAAATTGACAGCACCTGTAAATCCCCAAATCTTTATTGATGTAATGGCCATGAAAAATCCATATTTAGAGTCTAGTTGCCTATAGAAGGTCTTGACTAGTCCCTCAAAGGACTATGACTAAATCCTAAGAAGGGATTGTTGTGTTAACAAGAGGCCTCAGCCACCTCTCACAATGGATGAAGCGGGCGAACAGTGAGTACTTCCCAACTGGAGTGCCATCAATCAGGACATGGCAAGCTGATATAGTATCCTCAAGTATGCTGGGAGAAGTGTTGCATGTGTCTGCAGAAACTGTACTGAAAAAAGACAGTCACTACCTTTCAAATACACCACATTTAAGGAAGATAGATTCTTCTTGTAGAAGGAAGCCTAGCTCTCAGAACAGTCTCTACAACATCAGCTGGAAGCCCACCATTCCTCAGTTGGTCTCCCTCAGGGGCCCAATTTGAAGGTTGAAAAAGCTCAGGCCGGTGGATGACATATTGTCCCCCAGTGCCTGACACAAAAGATCCCTCCTCTTCCAATTCCAAGGAGCAGTGATCAGCAGAAATACACAGAGATGCAGCCTGAAATATCAATGCCTCAAAATGTGGCATTTAATATTGTGATTCATTTTCATTACATTTATTTAATGTTGTTTCCTTTCAAGGGAACCCGCACTGCATCTGAACGCTATGGGAATGCATTAGCATGTTATTTTTTTTCTGAAGTGCAGTAGAATCGATCGAGTGTGAATGCACATTGAGGGATGATGACGTCATGAACCAGGCGGATAATGGTGTACAGGAAGCCGGAAGCAGCAGGTTTATTGTTTATGTTACGTTATAACATAATGTGTTATGTTGCTGGCACAGTGTGGGTGTTTAAAAGATGTGTGCTAGTTTGAATAGAACAGGGCTTCCCACATCATGCTAGAAAAAACTACTTTGGTGAGCAAGTGAATGGAGACTCCACCAGCAGGTTGTGGAGCAGATTTTACAAGTGGTTTCCAGGATCATCCTCCTGTTGCAGGCAGGGTACTATAGATAATCTGTCCTTGACTAGAACTGTGAAGACTGTGGGTCTTAGACTGTCCAGCTCGTAGATTCTGGTTTCTCAACTGAGGTTGTTGAAACCATTCTCAACCCCAAAGTGTAGTAAATGAGGAAACTGTACTCCCTGAAGTGGAAAATTTTCACTGCATGGTGCAGTGAGAGGCTGTTGAACTTTGCTTGAGTTCCTGCAGGTCAGATTCACTGCAGGGTTCCCCCTTTCTACCCTGAAGGTCTATGTGGCTGCTATATCTGCTTACCGCCAGTAGACACTTAGGAGGTGTGGCAGAACCACGCAGTGTCTCGTTCCCATAAGGGAACTAGGGTTACATATGTAACCCTATATATGTAAGAGAAAGAGGGAACAGGGTTCCTGTTGCCGTCTTACTTCAGACACTTTTTAGCTTCCGGCTTCCGACACACCTTTATCCTCCAGGATCATTAACCCAGGCGGATGGCAGAGAGTTTGTCCAGCCACTGGCAAGTCATTCCAGCTCACTACTTGAAGTGTCCACGGTGCTAGAGTATGCTCAGCTTGATGGCACCGCACAGTCCCTGCTGTGGTCGGCTCTTTGGCAGCACACTACTCTTTCTTCATAGTTTTCAGAACCAGTTAAGGCTCAGTGATTGCAGGAAGCTGGAGCTGCATGTGACACTCATTAGAAATCACGCCCTCAGCCTCACTCCGGTTCCACGGCTCTCAGTTGTGGAAGACACATTTACTGTTCTGAACCATATTTAAACAATCTCTTTCAATTACATTTATTTTTTGTTATGTTTTAATACATCAAGCCTCTCTGCTCACCCAGGCACCAGTCAATGAGAACGTTTAAGTGATTGCTTGAATATTCAGCATGATTGAGGTTAAGGGTTCATTGGCATGACCACTAATGGTCACAACACTACCAGTGCTACACCATCAATTCAATGGCTGAGTTAATTGTGTTTAGCTTTTAATTTTCATTCCACTAGATATTAATTTACAATAAAAGTACCATAATATTTTAATGTCCTCTGCTGCAAGGTCAAAGCAGACAATACAATGTAATTAAGATAAAATTAATAGAAAGTGTTTATGACATAATTTACTGCTGTTTAATTGAAAAAATGTGGCCATATTCTATCCTCCAGTATTTCCCTATTGAATACATTTTTGTCATGAATTTTGAGATGGGGGAAAAAAAAGATATGCTTCACACTTCATCCTCTATATCAACAAGCCGTAATTTATATATAGAGTGTGATAATTTATAGTTTTCACCAACGTTTGTTCATCTCTTCATTTGAATTACAAGTTGATACCAATAGACACATTTAATTGTGAACTTTCATAGTCTATGTTGTAATTGTATGGCCTAGAGAAAGAGCTTAGATTTCTTGTTCTGTGTAAAAAATACAGAAACTCCATGAGAAATGGGCATCTGGGGGACATTACAGTGACTTGGTTATGGAGGCCTGAATAGTGCAGGTTTGGTGAAAAAATTGTCCTTACAATATATCAGCTTGTTTTGACCTTGGTGTGGATACGCAGATAAGTCCAAATAAAAAAATTGCCAGAAGAGAGGAGGCAGATGAAATCTACAGCCACAGATGGCCATAAATTTATCACAATATGAAGCAAGGAATATCAATTATTTAGTCCGTTCGACAAGGCCACAATGAATCTAAGGACGAGGAGATGAAATACACAGAGGGTAGATCAACTTTAGAAGAAAAATGCTAAAAGAATAAACAATATAGACAATGTCGTGAAAAAAATGAATGAGTCTGTGCTATTCAAAAATGAGATCAATATAAACATGAAAGTTACAGGAGAACACACATTCTTTGTGGGATGAAAAGTGACTGCAGGGGTTTCATTATTACAAGGAGTGCTAACAATGTCCTCACTTCATCAGTAATGAGCAATCAAAAGTGGCTGAATACAGTGGCGGAATCTTACTCCTTGCACAGAAAAAAATGCTTGGTTTACTGACTCATTCTGTATGCAGTTCAAATTGGGGGGTTGACAAAATTAGATAAAGGTTTGACTTCAAATTCATCTCAACCTGAAAGCAGAGATAAATGTGAGCAGTGCTCCATTGATGGCTTTTTGATGGGCCAGATGTTATAAAAGTTGAATTTTTACCCCACAAGGTAGCTTGTGGGAAGCCATAATGACAATTAATACTCCTTCTGGTTATGACAGTGACAAAATTCTTCAAGCTCCATCCCCGTTTGGAATGGAAATATCTTCACTCTCGCTTACAACAAGAATTTTTTTTAAAAATCTTAAACATTTTAATCTTATACACTTTTCTCTCCTGGGAATTACAGGTAAGTGGGTTATGTGATGAGTTGATTAACCATTTGACATCTTTGTATGGGGTATTGGAACATACATAATACAAAATATGGATTAAACTATTAATTTTCTCTGTATCAGTTAGCAACTTTAAAAATGTTGGTCCCTATGAGAAAACCAGCTTATAAATCAAACTAAGTGGTGTTTATTGAAAATGTAATAATTTAGAAAGTTCTTTATGAGAGTTGTGTTTAGATTTGGGGGCAGGGTCAAGGTATAGAGCATACAGATTGTAAAGTATGTATGATGTTAAAGGACGTCCCAATAAAACATGAAAACCAAACGTGTGTGTGTGTGTGTGTGTGTGCCCAGCAGCATTTAATAGTACAAAACTACATCTTACATCCTTACTGTCAGATGGAACAGCATTTCAAGTTTTGTATGCCAAATAAATTAGCTTAGAAGCAAACCAATATTTTTTTTTTTTTTTTTTGTATTCCAACAACACAGTGTAATTGATTGGTGCATCCCAAATTGGAATGTATCAGGAGATGGGAGGTATGACAGCCATCACACTCAATCAACCTCTCTCCATCTGGAAATGTCAAAAGAATCATGAAGTGAATTGAAATGCCTTGAAGACAAAAACAGTCTTGTTTACAAAAGTATCATTGGATCCCTGAAGGGGAAACAAGATGCTGCGTCAAAAATACAACAGGAAAACTTAGCGTGACTACTCTTTGAAGTACGTGTGAAATGGTGCGAAACCAATGGTGTGAATGAACATCAGACACGAGATGACTGAACCAGGAAGCTGAACCAGAACTGACTGAATGACTGAACCAGGAAGCATGCCAAAGGCCGGCAACGGCAACTTAAAGTAAGACAATGGTGGGCAAACAGAAGGTTTGGCAAGGTGACGCAGCATCTTGTTCACTCTTCGGGGAACCAAGGTTACATTCATAACCTTTCAAGGGAGCTTGTGGTGCGCGGAAAACGCAATGGGAACAAGAATGCCCACTCTGCCTCAACGATGCAGGCCTGAAAAGTGAAACTACATTAGCAATAAATTAGCACCTGGTTTCCCGGAGCAGTGTTAAAGTCTAACTGGTAGAACCTATTGAAGGTGTGCAGGGGGGACCAGCCTGCCGCAACACAAGTAATGTCAAGTCACCTTTTTACAATACAGATCGGTATTGGTCACAGGAAAACAGTAAAAAACAAAGTTTGTTTTGGCTGTACATCAGCTCTAGAAGAGCAGGTCAATTAATAAAATTGAGAAATATTACATGTTAAGTGTCCCCAACTAAGCATGCCAGAGGCGACAATGGCAAATAACCAAAAATCCAACAGGTGACATAATGAATGAAGAACTGAATTGACAACAATTCAGGTCGAAATATTAAATCCAGTTCGGTCTGGTTGGGGATGGGGATTCATGATCTTCACAGGGGAGGGTCTAGTTCAACGCAGTGCGAGTTCCCTTGAAAGGTAACGATGGTTACATACGTAACCTGAGATACTTTGTTAAACAAAGCTACGCAAAAGGGTTTAGATTCCTTGAAATGGATCTATACCAATAGCCTGCATTAGTGATTCTCAACTGTTGCAACATCACCCTTTTGAATTTGTTCATTTGGGGTTGCAGATTGCATTTAAATAGTAAAGTGCAACTAACTAAATAATTGGATATAGTTAGAATAGCAAAATAAGGCTCATCAACTTTAAATAGCTTTTGTAATTGATGTGAAACGTCATGTGGCCAATGAAACTCCACTGTATTTTTGTACAAATTAATCTATCATTTATTCTGGCTAATAATAATAATAATAATACAATGTTAATTTGTTGGACTGGTAAAACACAATTCTGCTGTTGTTTATTCATTTACAAAATTGACTGCTTTAGTCACCTTCACCTGTTATGTTCAGTATGCTCAATATTGCATATTCAGACCCTATGTTATTCATGGAAATGTTCTGAAAAAATTCTGTCATTGCTAATTCACCCTTCTGTTCCAAACATATATTACTTAGAAAAAAAAGTTTTCTTACCATTAATTTACATTGTGCAAAAAAAAAAACTCAGACATTTAAAAAAATAATAATAATACTTTAAGTAGAAAAACAAAAGAGCCCACTTGTGCAAAAACAGTAGATATAAGAGTCCAACGGGATATAGGGAGGAACACAGCAACAACACGATTTATCATCTACGATGAAAACATGAGGGCTTAAATACACAAGGAATGATGGGACACAGATGACAAGACTAAAGAGGGAAGTGATTAACACAACAGGTGAGGGAAATAATGCAGGCTAGCTCACGGAAGGAAACAGGAAGTGGGTGGAGACCAGACACGACTGTAACAGAACTGTCCTTCCCTTTAACAGTGATCACAGCTTGTGCACTAGCTCCATTATGGTAATATATGTCTTTTAGTTTCAAAACACATACATTGAGCTTTCCAGGTATTTTAATGTAACATATCAACACGTTTTTTGTTGATTTTGACCATATCTCACCATGGAGTAACTAATCACATCACACTGTTACATGATTATTAGAAAGATGGATGATTTAACAGGAACGAGTAAAACAATTTCTAAGAAATTGTTTTAGAATTAATTATCAAACAGTCAGAATTAACTATTGCTATTCTTTATAGAAATTTACATCTTGGTGCTTATAAATTATAATATGAACATACTGTTATTTTAAAATACATTATTATGAATGATTAAAATTGAATTAACTATCTAAAAAAATTAAATGCTATTTGTTTTCTTCTTCAAATAAATTAGTTGAAATAGATGTAAAGCCTTTCTAAAAGATATCAACCTCTTTATTTTGCATGCTCTTTTGTTCCAATCAAAATTTATTTTTGAGTAATTATGCCAATCATAGCAATATACTTCACAAATGTGTTTGTTTTGTTTTTTCCGAGTCCAGTCTGAATAATTCCACACTGATTTGCTGTACTGTTTAAATTAGGAATTCTGCTGAGATTTGTGATTTTTAAATTAACAATTTCTGTTCTGTTTTATTGTCTTTCTTTTCCCTCCCAGCTAAATCTGTGTAATGGCAGAACAATGGGGAATGATTTTGTTTTAGCCACTGTTGCCTGTATGTCATCCTGAGTATACATAGTGTCTTCAGTCACATCTCCCTTTTCACCTATCTTAAAACAGGTGAGCTCTGCCTTCAATTTTTACTATTCTGTTCCCAGCTTGCTTGATGCACTCCTGAACTCAAGAGGCTGTGTTAACAAATTGCCAATAAGCTGTGTGTCAAGCTTCTGCAACATATGTCCTTTAGTTAGGGGTATGGTACTTTCCTCATGGGAGAGGAGCTCTTACCCATTAGAGAGGCCTTCCTGTTTCCCAGCCTGCTCCCGGTTAGCCAATTCAGTATGAGAGGAGGTCACAGATTAAACGACCCATCAGGGGATTGAGATTTCACACAACTAAGGGCCCGTCCACACGGGAACGCGAATCACTGTAACCGCATACATTTCGTATCGGATTGGCGTTGCGTCCACACGGATCCGGCGTTCTGGGTGGCTGAATCTGCTCTCTTTGGAGAACGGGTTCTAAAGTGGAAAGATCTGAGAACGACACCCTTGCGTTCTCGTGTGGACGGCCAATCCGCATCTTTTGTGAGAACGATGATGTCATCACATCACGTGTCGGCTGCGTCACACGTAACAGCAACAACAGTAATGGCGGACTACATGATTGTGCTCATGCTGTAGGACGGCTAAAAGTACATAAAGTTGCCTTTTACGGATCTGGTTTTGAGTTTCCATCGTGATCATGGCATGCCACAGTGTTTGGGAGCGGTCGACGGCACACGCATAGAAATCAAGCAGCTGTCTGCCAACTCGATGGACTACACCAGTGGTCCCCAACCTTTTTTGTGCCATGGACCGGTAAACGCGTGAAAATTTTGCCGCGGACCGGTGGCGGCTCCTGTTTGTTGAGCGAGTCCGCGCGAGATTAAACACACTTCCTCGTTGCTAAAGCAGCAGCGTCACAGCCGCTTGTAGCAGCTCACGGACCGGTCCGTGTACCATTTCATCCACGGACCGGGGGTTGGGGGCCACTGGACTACATCAACAGGAAAGGCAAACATTCTATCAATGTACAGGCGGTCTGTGATTATAAGTACAGATTTATGGATGTTGTGATAAAGTGGCCCTGGAGTGTACACGATGCACGGGTTTTTGCTAATTCAAAGCTAAACCTGTTCTTGACTGGCCATATCCCTCCTCTGAAAAAACAGATTGTGGACATGAGTGTGCTATTGTTCGTCTCAAAGCCAGATATGCTGCACTGAAAAGGCTTCACAGACTGTAACGAGGGTGAGGGAAAGAGAGTGAGGAGAGTACTCAAAGTACCTTGACCCTTAAAAATGCTGGCCATCAAGTTTTGTTCTGTTTTTTTTTTTTTTTTTTTTACAGTATTTACCTTTTTGAAAATGTACTAATGTTTATTTTGAAAGTGTTGTATTGAATGTCAAGTGAAAATAAATGAGGAAAAATTCAAGAACTGGTTTTTATTGGAAAATAGAACAATTAAAAATAAACTGAAAAAACAGGTATAAAGTGCAGCAGTGCGCACAACATATAGTGCAGGGCAAACAATATAAAATCAAGAATTACAATGCAACAGGGCAGTCACTCCGTGTCATCTTGCAGCAGTGCACGTCTGTAAATGTTCAGCGCGCAAGGTTGTGCGCATGCTCAAACTCTTCTTCTCCGTGTATAGTGTGTATCTGTGGCAGAATTACAGCGCCACATACTGGTATGGCATATATACTACACCGTTCTCAGTCGGTTTCAGTGTTCTCGTGTGGACGCTGAGATTTCTTGCGCCGCTGGACCGCTGGACCCGGAGGCCGGGGCAGATCCACAGCGACGAGCGTCTGAGGTGGAGCCAGGGAGACTGAGGACTGAGTCGGAACCGGAGCGAACGAGGACGAAGGTGAAAGCGGGGGAGGGAGGAGCCAGACGACGCCGAAGGTGGAGGCAAGGCGACACCTGACCAAAGTGGAGCCGGCAGGACGAGGGAGCCCGGCGGAGGCTCAAGGACGAGGGAGCCTGGTGGAGCCGAGGGAGGAAGGAGTGAAGGGGGAGCCGAAGTGCTGATGGGCCGAGGTGGAGTGACGGGCACCGAGGTAGGATGTGGAATCCAGACACCCTCAGCGCCTTCTGGTGACTGTGGCCTGTCGATGCATAGTGGCTCCCAGGTGTTAGCAGGAGCCGGTGATGGGGCGCGGGGCACAGGCAGAGGAGGTGCTGAATACTGGGTAGAGGCGGTGGGAGAGGGAAGCTGTGTGGGAATTCAGGCGGCTCAGGCCAAGGGAGGTCGGGGAGGTCCAGGTCGGTCGGTGGTTCAGGCCAGGGGAGGTCCATGTTGTTTGCGCGGCGCTCGGGAGCCATGTTGTTTGCACGGCGCTCGGGAACCATGACGTTGCCGCGACGCTCGGGAACACGGAGAAATCCATCTAGAAAGTTGTTTGGGTAACTAACCCGGTCTATCGTTCTGTTACGCTGAAGCTGGTGTGCGATGCGGAGAAACACGGAGAACACGAATATGAAACTGAAACTACTTTAATAATGGTAAACATAAAGGGCACTCGATGGTGCAAAACGCAGAGAGAACAGAACATCCACACACTTTCTAACAGGAACGTCAACGATAGACAAGGATTAGGGAAGGCATGAGACATTGAATAGACAGGATAATACAAAACACCTGAACTGCAAAGAAGTGCAATAGCAGCAAGTGCAGGATATGGATGTGTGTACAGAGGCAGGGTTGACTTAACTGAGACTCGTGAATGTTTTATTAACGTGAAAGTGAAACCAAAAACAAAAACAAACGGTGTGCTCACTCCGCGCTCAATATTTCTCAGCCTCTTTAAAGTCTCTCCCGGGTTTCGTGACTTCGCCGTGCACACGAGCCTCAGTCGTTCTCTCTCTCCATCCTCCACTTCCTGGCGGCTTATATCCCGTCTCTTCCCGCCAGTTACTGCAACGAGACACGTGTTTGTTATTTGACATTAACCCACTTACGCCGCGCTCGTCTCCCGACTCTCTCTCCCGCTGCAGACCTCGCTTTTGAGATGTTCCTCACAATTGTATGTTAGCCTAAACAGCCGCAGTATGATGAGCAAATGAGAATGTTCCAGCTAAGGTACAGTAGTGACCTTATATGTTTTTACTATGTAAATATATAATCAAGTGATGCATAACGACAGTATACTTGCCATGCTTTTAAGATCTCATGTCGATACTAAGACTGTAATTATGATTACCTCCTTTTGGGAACTTTAACTTCTGCTCTTTAAATACTAATTTTTCATATATATATATATATATATATATATATATATATATATATATATATATATATATATATATATGCAATTTTATTTAGGTAATTTTACATATCTTCTTTATTTTTCTCAGGAGCTTAATCCGATCATTCAAATGTAATATTTTCCACTTTAAACCACCCATTTCAAAAATTACGGATGAAAAATTAGGTCACAGTAAAAACGTCCCAGGCCAGGTCAAAACTATTTGTGAGGTACAATAGTATCCATTATATAAAATAATAGAAGGGTCTGAATTTTTACAACAAACCCAGCAGTGCGGATTCAATTTAAAGGCAAAACTCCACTCCATTCTTCTCTGCAAATCTGAGGCTAGAATAGCAATTAGATTAAAAAAAAAATTTGACTATTTTTGTGTTATTTTATTATGCTTATCTCTTGTAAAGGTGACAGAAAAAATCAACAATCAGCAGCTGTTGCTGGGAATAAAAGTCATCTCTAGACAGATGCCGATTTTGATATTAATGCTGTCGCTCTGTTGTCAGATCTAAACTAATTAAACATTCACATTGTATTTCACTCTATTTCATCAATGTTACAGCTTTGCATTCCAAGTGGTTACATTATAATCAAAGTCGAGTTGAGGGTAAGGATCATGGGGCACTGTGTACTGCTCTACTTCAGACATCAGAATTGGGAGACAACAAGAACCATTGAGCTGCAGAAAGGGGAAAAAGCAGAGCAATGGCAGAATAAAGTGCATATTGTCAAACAAAGTAAGCAATGTTATATTAACAGCCAAATCAAATGGACCATCACTACCATATTTTATTTAAACATTCATTCAACTTCCTATCCTTCCACTTCTTAATGAACTAGATGTCAGTTCTAAGCTTAGACGTGATACTTTTCCCAACAGGGTTAGTTCTGTTGCTCTGCAGGGCTGGTGCAGATCCAAAGTCTCTGTACCTTAGGATGTCAGAGCAAGTTTTGAGCAAGTACCACAAACCAGTTTTTTACACAAAATAAACAGAGCATTTGTAAGTAATTTTGTAAGTCTCTTACAAGGTGTCCAACTAGTACAAATCTATACAAAATCATACAAACTCACTTGAATTTGAATCGATTTGAATTGAATTTGAGCAATTCAAATCGTACTTTACACCTTGTAAAATACTGAAAGTATAAAATACCTAGAGTGAGATTGGGTTGAAGTGCCACATTCAACAGACTAGTCAGCGTCCTATCAAGAGCATAATACCACCACATTTATTGTGGGGCCAACAGAGGACAGTTAAGGGGTGATGCCTAAAGTAGAGGAAACAATAGCAAAATACATGTCTCCTCAACCTGCATCGTCCCTAAAGGCCTGATGTTACACACCAAGCCCCTCAAAACAACTTCGGCTTTGGTGGGTAGAGCTCACATCTTGGCTGGTCAGGCTGCAGCATGCCTATACACTATGGGACTGTTGCAGGCCTACCCAGGTCCCAAAAGCCCGGCTCCTCATACCATGTTGCACAGAAACAGAGTGTCACCACCCAGAACCCTCCCAAAGAATGGGAGACCGGGGGTGACACATTTTACTCACATCCTTCAAGGGGTAGGAAGGATCTGAGGACTGTCATTATCGCCAACAAGGCTGTGGGCAAAAAGTCCTGATGCCAAGAGTATTAGACCAAGGAGCACAGTCCCCACTGAGGAAAAGTAGTGTTCACCTTGATATACAGTGCCTGCTCTTCATCTGTGCCCTGAGGGGACCAGCTTGCCAACCCTTTCACCTCATGTGCTTCAGAGAGCAGCGGTCCCCAGCGAGTATCAGTCCCCCGGAAATGTAGCATCACCAGAACACTCACTTGAGTGTTCAAAAAATTGGATGAGTACTAACTTTCTACTACTTAATTCTGAAAAAAAAAACAGGGATTCTATTGTTAGACCAAAAAGTTCTCTGTGTAATAAACTAGACTCTTCTCTAAAACTTGGTGGCTGCACTGTCATCAGTTAGAAACCCGACTGTGCTCTTTGTTCCCTTTCATTTGAAAGCCACATTTCTAGCATTTGTAAAAAGCATTCTTCCATTTTAAAAATACATCTAAATTATGACATTTGCTCTCAATGACAAATGCAGAAAAGTTAGTTTAAAGCATTCAAGAGCTCAAGGCTGGATTATTGTAATGCTCTACTGGGTGGTTGCCCTGCATGCTTAATAAAAAATACTAGCAGGTCCAAAATGCAGTAGCTCAAGTACTGACAAGAATTAGGAAGTATGAACATATTAGCTTCGACTGACAAACAAACAAAAACAATTGTGTTCATATCTGAAACAAAAAATTCCAGATTGCATACTTGTGGGTGGTCCCTTTTCAGCTGAGAACTGCCACTGAGATGAGTGTAAAAGTTAGAAAATTACTCTCTCTACATGTTAAAGACCTGTGTGCCTGATATAAATGTATTTTACTGCTAGAATGTGGGGAAACCACAGACATGGAAGCAGCACTGCAATCGTGTGACACATATAGCATACTTGTGTAAAAGTTTGCACAGTTTACTATAATTACTGTCAAAATTATGTCACTGTAGATAAACATGTGTTCACCATTTCACTATTAGTCAAATAATGATTCACAATCCGGAATTGGGAATTTTGTCACTAGCCAAATGTTCAGGCTTACATTTGGTTGGCTCTGCATTCTGTGAGACAAATCTGTGCTGCTGGAGACAGGGCATCTCAAGGTGAAGCTAACAGTCAGAAGAGAGAGCAAGATAGACGTTCAAGTTCACCCAAAGCCCCAGTGAAGGGAAAGCTTAGGGACCCTGCTCTGTGGTTTAACTCCAACTTTGTTCACAGTTCACACGTACAGGGTGCCGTATTGGGAAATTCTAAAGGCCATCTGTGTCAAGTTTCTCGTGTGCAGAGCAAATTGTCCTCCCCATAATTCAAGACCTTATTTCTCACTTTATATAAAGATAGCAACCAATGGTTATTTACAGGTGCACACATATGTGTGTAACAAGCCTAACTGGGTTTAAATCAAGTATGTGAAGGTGAAGATCACACTCTTTAGCATATGGTGAATTTAAATTAGATATATTTTCAAGAAACAAAATGTAGAACTTTACCCACTTCCAAAAAATGTGTGTACATTTGTTGAAACAATGCTTTAAGAGTTAATCATTCAGTGGCAGTTTAGAATAAATAAATAAAATACTCTATATATAATTATTGCATTTCAGCTGAACAAAAGGCTTCTACTATATATATATATATATATATATATATATATATATATATATATATATATATATATATATATATATATATATATATATATATATATATAGTAGATATATATATATATATATATATATATATATATATATTCTGTTCTAAATATGGGGAATCCAGTTATTATCAATTCTTCTAGCTTTCAATTTTGTTCTCATTTGATGTCAAATGGTAGAGTTCTGCTGGTCTTTCATTTTGCTGCAGTGTGTTTGACATTTATTGAGAAAGGGTGCAGTACATGATGGAAACACTGACATGGGTACTATATATGTATATGTATCACATCTGTCAGTCAGGCATAACCTTAAGGATTATATATATTCTCAAAAATTACAGCTTCAGATGCAAATCCAATACGTCATTCATCTTCTGGACATATATGCATAACTTTTGGAATGGAATGGGGGGCTGGAATAGGAACGTCATAAACATTTCAGGCCAGTCTTGGACATGCAATTCAATGTGAACAATGATACTGTTGTGTCATAAAAATATGCAGTATTTTACAGAATGAGGATGACAAAATTATTATTTTTGAATTGTAAACTTCCAGTGACTATTAAGCAAGGCAACTAATGTACATTGAAAGATACTATTCGGAAATCCATTGCCGCTTGAATATATATTATTTTATTTTTCCTATTTATACCTATATCCTTTTCTTTTTCTTATTTTTCATATGCTTCTTTGTCTTATTTTTCATATGTTATTTTCCTTTCTGATTTGGATGATTTGTAAAGAGTGATTTATAATCAAGTTAGGGATTTTTATTTAGTTAAAAACTTTCTTTACTTTTCTGTAGTTTTCCATTGAGTAAGGATGAATATTGTCAGCACTTCTCAACAGATAGAACATGTTATCAGAATGTTTTGGTTGAGAGTTGAAGCCTGAGCCGAGTTCAGCCTTGGAGAAGCTGTATATGTGTGTGTGTGTTAATATGGTCTGTATTGGTGAGGTGATTAGCTGGCACCATAAAACGTGTTGTTCTCGACAAGCCATGTCACGAACCCGTCAACCATGTGATCAACGAAGATATGCTTCAGACTGTCTGCGCTTGTGTGGAAAATTACTAGTTTTGTTTTTCTTGCTTTCTTTCTTTCTTAGCCAATCAGAATCATTTAAACGTCATCATTGACATAGTTAGCACCCTCTGTTAGAGTATAATTGCTGTAACAATGTTATTGTATTTGGGGCGGCCTACGAACTCCTTGTGAGACCTGAAGCTGGCTTCTTCTGATGAAACTGCAAACTAAACTTCACTAAAATTTCTTCTATTGACTGCACTTCTGACTCCTGGTCTTCATTCAACATATCTGCTCCTCGGGTCTTAACTGTAAATCCCCTACAACATATATGCAGTTGTTCTGCTATTGTCTCCTGTTTTTTTTCACAATTATTACTTATGTTTGTGTATGTGTATATGACTTGCTTTTATTTATGTGCTCTCCTGCCGTGTTTGCCCATTTGTTTGTTATATTAGCAATTTTACAATATGTTTCGTCACTTTTAACATATGATAGTTAAACACTTCTTGACATTAAAACATCAATAAAGAGCTGCTCCATGATGTCCAGTGAGGTACACAGTTTGCTTCTTCTTCTCCTTTGGTGACTATACCTGACTATTTGTGCTGCCTTACTTGTCCCATGTTAGGGAGGAAGCATTGCAAAAGACGAGGAAGGTGTGGAGATTTTGCAGCCAAGTTCAAACTTCTTCTGGTATCTGAATCAGGTTTCCCGCTTTTTGCTGTTGCACTCATGTGGCAGGCTGCCGCTATTTTGTTGTGTGGCATTTGCTGGAACTGACAGACTGCAGTCTAGACTTTGATCATCAAGGAAATGTCTAGGACACTATTGTAATCCATAAAAATGGAGTTGCTATGACAGAATGACTGCGCGTGCATGTGTGTGTGTGTGTGTTACAAGTCCACCGGTCTCTCCTCATGGCCCATCTCCCGTTGGCCTTTAATCTCTCACGTAATCACTGTAGTCAGACACAGGTGTTAGTTACACTTACGCACAGCTGTCTGTTTTTGGAACTAAAACTATCAGGCTCACCCAGTTACTGTTGGACTCTTCTAATACCCCCATCTGTAGCTTAGCCTTTAATTTATCCTGAAGTTTATATATATTTATATATATGTGTGTGTGTGTGTGTGTGTTCTGGTAATCAAAATTACTGGCTGCACATTGCTGGCTGCTGGCTTTTGTCTGACATTCATGTTTGGATTTTGTTTTCCCTTAGTAATAGCAACCTTCATTTAAAATCTGCGTTTTATTGTTTACTTGTGTTATATTTGACTAATGTTTAAATAAGTGTGAAAAGCATGCAAAAAAATAAGAAATCAGGAAGGGGTCAAACTCTTTGTATATCTGACGTGCCTTGTTACTGTCAATTTGAGGAACCTCATAATCGAGATCCCCAACTCATGTCTCAGTATTCACAAAGGGTCCTTGCCACTTGGAAAATAATTTAGCATTAGATGAAAAGAGTGATACAAGAACTTTATCTCTCTTTGCAAATTCCACAGTCTGGTGCTCCTGTTATATAACCAGCCCTGTGTATTCTGTGCTGTAACACAGTCCTTTGTTCAGGGAGGAAGGAGGCGGGAACCAGCGAACATTCAACAAACTTTAATGTAAAAGAAAACATAAATGCAAAATATGCCACCCACAAAAATGCTAAAAATTCCGCCCACACAAACACCAAACAGAGCATAACTCCAGGCCTGGTCCTCTCTCTTCTTTCATAGTCGTCGCTCCTCCTTTTATGCCTCCGCTCCTCCGAGACTCGAGACCGGTGGCTCACAGGTATCACACCACCTGCTCTCATGACACTCTCAAGTTCCTCGACCCCGCCCTGGTCGCCACATGCGCCTGCAGCCAATTTTCCATAGACCGCCAACCCAAGGTGTGGAGTTTACCTTGGAGGTCCAGGACATACTCAATTTCATGTTTTCATGTTTTCAAATTTTTCCCACCCTAGTTTATGATCTTCAAAACCATGGATTTCAATGTGCAATTAAATTATTTCACCAAACCACCTGTTTGTGGGTGATAGACAAATTTGTAAAGTTCACACAGAACGTGTGACATAAACATCATGCCAGATCAGTGAGAATCTCTTTGGGGATTTTAGGAGAGAGAGAGGGAGAGGAAAAAGGAGAAGTGACTGGGTTGTTTCCACTCGATGGGGTTCCCATCCGTTTTAGGCACCAAAATTATCATGCTCATCCAATTGGCGTACACCAACCATGGGAAACCTCTAAGGGGGGAAACAATATAAAGGCTTGCGGGACCTTGCGCACAGCAAATGATTTGGGCTCCAGTAACTTATCCCAATTTTTGGCTTCTTCATGAATGAGCATCTGAATCATGCTTTTTAACGTGCAATTAAACTGCTTCACCAGCCCATTTGTTTGTGGGTGACATTGGTGTAAATCAATTTAATGCCCAACAAATAGTAAAGCTCATGTAATGCTCTTTTGGGATTCCCACTCGGGAGATTATTCGAAACCGTGCATCCACAATACTTTTCGCAGAAATGCTGCAGAGGACGACGGCCTCTGGTTATAGAGTTACTTAGTCTACTATGACTTATGCAAATCGATGACCCTTGCTGATTGTTCTAATGGCCTGATGAGGTCCATATCAATTCTCTCAAAGGGAACCTACATGAGAGGAAGGGGGCTCAAAGGCGATTTTGGAGCGGCCGGTGTATTCACCAACTAAGATTCTTGACAAGCCGCACACAATTTGTGTACATTCTCCTGAATGCCTGGCCAAAAAAAAAAAAAAGAGTCATGAGATGACCTAGTGCTGTGACTGTCCTAAACGTCTTGCCAGAGGATTACAGTGAGCCACCTGAAAAAGCTTCTCCCAACGGGTTTTTTATGTCAACATTTGGGTTGTAACCTGCTTTGTCTCAATTGTTAAGGTTATATAGGTTATATAGGCTATATATAGTGAAATAGGGGTGGGAGAGCAGCCGAGCCGGTTGGAAAAGATGACCATCGATAAAACGAACCTGTTCAAATGCGGTTTTTAACATCTTATCCTGGGACTGCTTCCAGGGCAAAGTCATCGTGCTCTGTAAAGATCAGCCTCATTAGGCACTTTGTTATCCTGAGGTAAGATGGGGCGAGAACCGACAAAGTCTGAGGGAAAACATAAGTAGAAATACACAAGGGAATGATTGCAGACCTTAGCCTAAAAAGGTGATTTAAGACAAGTGACTATGATGACAATAGGAGAGCATATAGGGAACTAGAAAGTAAACAAACGGACAAGACAGTTCTGACACATTTTAGTTCACACATGAAGTACTCAAAACAAAAATTAAAAAAAGAATCCAGGGTTTTATTTTACAAATCATTCCTGCTTTTCATTTATTGCAAGGGGGAAACTTGTGTCTGCAACTTTTTTTTACTGATTCTTGACTATGGGGATGATGTTTATCAGCTCCTTATCTTCTTGCTTCCCTGGAAGCTGTGTATCATAGTACCTTAAGATGTTTTACAGATTTTAAATTCTATACACATCATTGTGTATTGTGCATGATTGATACTTTTTTTAACAATTTTGGGCTTTTTGCCACATTATCTCTTATTGATCCAACAAAAAGCAGTTTGTAACTATTTATTGTGTTCACAATCTTATTATAATCTCCATGTACCTCCTGTTAGAACTATTCTAGGTAGAACTGCCTTTAAATATGCTGCCCCTTCAGACTGGAACTCTCTTCAAATGAAATTGAGGTAAAATAATTTGGTGTCTTTCAGTCATTTTAAAACATTTGTAAAGTTAGCACTAGAGAAAGATTTAGCTATTTGCAAAAGCTTCTAAGATTGTACCTTAAATTATATTTTATTGCGTCTGTTATATGTGTATTTGTATAACTGGGCCACCTATTTCAGCCAGGAGACAACTCTAAAAGATATTTTAATCACAGTGAGAATATCTCCTGTTTAAATAAAAAATGAATTTAAATCACTCTAGGTCATGCCTCCTCATGACTGTCTAAGCTATGATTTTCTACATGTAGTCTATGAAAAATGCATATGAAGTGAGGTTTGGTGCAAAGACACTCTCCTTTCTTGTTCTTCTTGCCATCGAGTAATGTAGACAGACACAGGTAAGAGATTTGTAGAACAATGTGCATGTTTTGTAACAGATATATAATGTAACAACATACAATTTAATCTACATGTGATTAGAACATCGTTCTCAGCAGACTGTTACATCAGCCAAAATATCCTCAACAGCTCATATGGTCAGTGCATTGTTGTAGTTGGTGTAAAGAGCTGTGGATTTAATACAAATTTTAAGAATAATCGCAACAGATGTGGAACAGTGTCTACTATTTGAAAATATGCTTACAATTAGTGAATTTATCATTTTTTTAGTTGTTTTTTTTATGTCATAAATGTTTTTTGACTGACTAGTAATCAGTCCTGCTAAAACAGTAAAAAAAGAGAGCAAAACCACATAACAGTACACAGAACCTGACATATGTTTGTAATGGTGTCTTCACTTTATAGTTAAATTATGGAAAAACACTATAGTATTATAGTAATGAAATTATGCGTTATCGTAAACACATTTTAGAAAACAAACAGACACTTTAAGCTCTCAAGCTGATTTAATGTAATGATAAAATCGTAGTTTTACGAATACATACCTTCAGGCAATTTGTAATTTCTTGTTGTACTTTGTGTTTGCACTGAAATTATATATTGATATGTATATAGTGTTGTAGATGCACTCTGTTGAGGAAACTATCGTATAGGTCAATCAACTGTAAGCTAGCCTAAAATAATGCAAGTACACTATTGGACTATTAGTGTGTTGCATTAGAATCCTCAATCTAGAATCTGAGAGTCTGGGTCCCTGGGGCATGCGGCCAACACATAATGCTCATTCACCTACTACACTGGTGTTTGTTGTGAGCTTCACCTCAGTCTGTGTATAATATGCATCCCTTATTATATACACATTCAGTTAGATGAAAAACAAGACCTGGGGGAGCAGATGCAGTTGTTCCCCTAGTACACATGAAAACAAGCTACGGCCATTTACACGCCACATTTGGATTTCCCCACCACACAAAAAGAATTCTTTCATGTTTTTCTTGGTATGACTGTTGAAGTACGAGTAGAAATATGAATTAACATATAAATATATAAATATAAATTCACATATTCACAGTAAAAATAAATCAAGTAATTGTTTTGCTTTGAAGATAGTTCCACAGCATCATATAATAGGATGTTTTACTTATCTACTAGCTCAGCCAGACTATTTACTCATCTATTTATTGATTACAGCAACAGATAACTTAGCCTTTATGTGCTGAAATCATTTGGAATTAATTTACTCCAAATTTTGACCCAACGAGCCTCATGGAAAATCAGCTGGATGAACACTGTTATTGAAGAAAAAACAGTGTCAGATGAGGGTCCTGCTCCGAACCAGTCAGCCAGAGCCGCCAGCACCTGCGACGACCCATCAGCCAGAGCCACCAGCGCCCGCAACGACCCGTCAACCAGAGCCAGAGCCTGCAATTGTTACGACCCTTTAGTTGTCTAGGATAGGAAGTAACATTGAGAATATTGCTTTGGAGTGAGCGGTAGAAAAGACCAGGTCACAAAGTTGCAGTTTAAAGTATTTATTACTACTAAAAGCCGAAGCCATTAAACAGTGGGTGTATTATTTACAATGTAAAATAAAGAGAAGAAAAAGATAAACAACAAGCAATTAATGGGGATCAATGAACAAAGGTGGTGCCAAATTAAAGAAAGGAATAAAACAAAACGGTTTGTAAACTAAATTCCCAAAACCCTCTAATCTGGCTAACCAAAACAAAATGTGAAAAAGAAACCCGAAATCTTCAGCGCGTCCGGCGCCCAGACTAAACTATACTAATGAACAAAATACAAAATTGGCACTCACCGCTTACCTAGTGTTTCTAACATTCGTAGCTACGGGCGATATGTAGGTCGCACAACATGCTTTCCTGTTCCTTGTCCCCAAAAGGATTAAGTGAACAGTACTCAAAAACAACCCTTGCTTTAAGGCTGTTACAAACGAGTACAAATGTTGAACCACAAATAATATACAAAGTATATTCAAAGTATAAACAAAAGTTAACAAATAAACGCAAAACCAAACACAGCAAAACACACACACTCTGAGCTTGAGCTGCTAGCTGCTGATCATGGTTAGCTGGGAAAAATTATATCAGCAGGGTGGCGCTTGATTAGCTGCCCGGATGACATCATTGATGGAGATTAGTTGGCAGTTGTGTCCTCCAATCAGCAGAGACCTGATAGAAAGGATAGGTGGAGAACAAAAGTAGCCTCAAAAAGAAAAGAAACATACACAGCACGTAACAGCAATGACCCGTCAACCAGAGCCTGCAACAACCCATCAGCCTGCACCTGAGGTACCGCTTCCAACCCTATCCCACCCATTATCATCTCTGTGCCTGTCTGTGTCTGCCAGCCCTCCTGCCCTGTCTCCGCCGGAGATCGTCAGTCTTGCGCCGTCACTGGATGCATCTTGCTGGGTGGTACCGCCGCAGGTCCTACCGCCTCCAGCCTCGTCAGCAGTCGGGGAATCCCTGACATCACCTCCAGCCTCAGACCCCTTCTCTCCACCTCGGCCGTCGACCTACCGGCTTCGTCCTGGCGCCTCCCACAATCGGTTCCACCCGCGACCCTCGACCTGGTGGCTCCACCGGGTTCCCTCGTCCCAATGGCTCCTCCTCGGTCAGTCGTCACTCCACCTTCACCACGGACTTTCAGCACTTCCGCTATTATCCGTACCTCCACCCCTTCGGCTGCAGTGGGCTCCTCCGCCCCTGCGTCAACACCTCGGTCCTCTGTCACACCGGCTCCGCCCCAGTCCTCGGGCACACGGGCTCCACCTTGGGAGGTTATGAATATGTTATGAATATGAGCTCTGTGCTCCCCTCCCTGGCCACCAGAGGGAGCTCACACCTATCCTGACACTACACTACACATTGGACTGATTACACACACCAGCTGGACACCATTATGACTGTTTGTTACACCAGCTGTTTTCCATCATATGAACTATAAAAGACTCCTTCAGCCATACACACACTGCGAAGTCTTGATTAGCCTTGGTTGTCAATTCCGAGCGTTACTATTCGTGTCTGTTTGCCCGTGTTTGATCCTATTCTGCCTGCCCCAACCTGTGCCTAGAATATAACTTGTGATTGATATCTGCCTGTCTTGACCAACCGCCTGGATTAACGTACCTGATTCTGTCTGCCTGCCTTTCTGACCCTTGCCTGGATTACCGATCACGAATGCTCTCTGTTTGCCCTGAACTTCTACCTGTATGACCTCTTAATAAAGACTAGTGATTGGATCTCTGCCTATGAGTCACCCCTTTGTTACAGCAACCATCAGAGCCACTCTACTTTATGCCACAGAAAAATGGCCAGTTAAAATTAACCAGCTGAAAAAGACGGAGGCATTTGACCATCATTGCCTCCGTCGAATAGCGAAAATTCGGTGGACTGATTTTATGACCAACAAAGCTGTGCGACAGTGTTGCGGCCTCACTCACACTTTAACCATGACAATGATATTGCGCCTCTGGAAATGGATCCGACACGTGATGCGGATGGCCGACCACCAACTTCCCTACCAAACACTCATTAGTGCCGCAGGCCCAGCGTGGAAGCGACCCAAAGATGGCGCTCGGCAAACCAGTCAGCGATATTTCCATAAAAAGGCGTAGCAATTTATCATGGTCCCGTTCAACCTATCACGAAAAGCATACAACAACTCCTGGCTTGAACATCTGAGAACAATCAGTAGGTGTGCAACAAATAACTATAGATAGACAACAAAAACAACAACAAGTCATAAAATCAAAAGAACATTAATATAATAAGTACCCATAAAGCAAAACATAGTAAGTGTGAGATCACATTATGGAAGAGAAGGTGAGAAAAAGCAGATTATTTACTGAGCAAAGAAAAAAGATGAGTTTTAAGTTGGGACTTAAAAGTCTGGAGAGTAGGTGTGTTGTGGATATTCAGGGGCAGCGTATTCCATAGTTTGGGGCCAGTAATACTAAAAGCCCTTTGGTGCAGGGCCATGACTGGCTTTATAGACTAAAAGCAAGAGTTTAAACTGGATACGACTGGCAACATGTAGCCAGTGAACTTGTTTGAGGATGGGAGTGATGTGTGCTGATTTTTTATTAAATGTAAGGGCTTGAGCTGCAACAATTGGAGACGGTGTATTGATTTGATAGGTAAGCCGCCATATAAGGCGATACAGTAGACCAATCTAAAGGTCACAAAAGCATGAATACTCAGTATCACTAAAGTTAAGGGATCCGCGGATACGAACAATATTTTGCAAGTGGAAAAAGCAAGATTTTACTGTCATACCAATATGTGATTCAAGAGATAACGTGGAGTCAAGCAGTACTCCCAGATTTCGCACAGTTTTTGATGGTCTAATCTGGATGCCATCAATATCAATGAAAAAGGCATGTTGTGTCAAATTCTTTGGTTTAGGAACAACAGGATTTCTGTTTTGTCAGTATTTAGCTTTAAAAAGTTATCCAGGTTTTAAGTTTCTGAAGGCAAGAGTTAACAGAAACTGGTAGACAAGCTGAGTTGGGTTTAACCGTGAAAAAAAATTTGAGTATCATCAGCATAACTATAAAAGTTAAGACCACGCTGATAATAATAATAATAATACTAATAATAATAATAATGATGATGATGATGATGATGATGATGATGATGATGATGATAATAATCTGACCTAGTGGCAATACATAGATGTGAAATAAGAGAGGACCAAGTACAGAACGTTGAGGCACACCATGAGTAATATTAACGGTACCTGATCGATCCTTGCCTGTCCTAACACACTGCTGTCGATCTGATAAATATGAGGTCAACCATTGAAGAGCAGCACCAGTGATGCCTATCGAAGATAGTCGTGAAAGCAGTGTGGAGTGGCACACAATGTCAAATGCTGCACTGAGATAGAACTAGAATACTGTTTGCACCAGAATCAGAAACTAGAATTAGATTATTTAGCTCTTTTAAAAGTTCTGTTTCTGTACTGTGATTGGGACAATAACCTGATTGAAGTGGTTCAAAATGATTGTGTTGCTCTAGATGCGATTGCAGTTGTGTGACGACTACCTTCTCAAGCAATTTGGCAACGAATGAGAGGTTTGATATTGGTCTGTAGTTGTTCTTAATGGTGTTATCAAGGCCAGACTTCTTTAGTATTGGAGTGACAGCTGCTACTTTTAGATCCTGCGGAACATAACCAGTGGCAAGAGATCTATTTATAATATGAGTGAGAGCAGAAGGGTTTTTATAAGGTATGTTGGAATAGGATCAAGAGTGCATGTGGTAGAATTAGATTTGATAATCAGTTGTTCAACCATAAATGTATTTGTGAGTGAAAAATTGTCGAGTGCACGACCTATCAGATATTGAATAGGTAGAGGAAGTTGGTAGAGGAGTTGAATAGGTAGAGTAAGTTGGAGAAAATGTTTGATAAATATTATCTATTTTATGTAGAAAAAATTACTGAAAACTTTCACAGAGATCAACAGTGCCAGTAATAGCTACGGGTGAGGGGTTAACCAGTTTATTTTAGAAAAAAGTGCTTTGTTATATTCCACTACTGAATCTGAAAAAGCCATGGAATGCACAAGAAGGGAAGATTTTTTTGTAAAATCTTTCAAGACGCCTACATTTTGCTTTCTGAAATCTTAGTTCAGGAGTGAACCAAGGAGAGGAGTGAGTAGACGGGACAATTCTGGTTTTTGATGGAGCAAGATCATCCAAAACATTACAAATAAATTCATTATACGTCGAAACTATCTTGTCAGGATTTAAGAGGTTGAGTGAAGAAGGAAGAGCAGAGAAAGCAATAATGGATCGTCAACGTTTATAGATTTCAGATTACGGTAAGATATCATAGTTTTGTTGTTTAGTTTGACAAAAGGAAATCAGTTTAAATTAGTTTATGATCGGAAATGCCTAAATCATGACCCTGCACTTGCACTTTGTCCATACCAACAGTACAAAGCAAGTCAAGAGTGTGAGAGTGGGAATGTGTGGGAAAATCAATGTGCTAGGATATTTCATATATCCAAAAAAACCATAAAGTCTTTTGTAGAGATACAATCACATTTGACATGTATGTTAAAGTCACCCAGCATCACGATTATATCATGCTGGGCACAGGCAAGAGTAAGAAGTTGAGTCAATTCAGAGAGAAAATTTGTGTTATATCTAGGGGGCCTATAAATCAACATAATCAGAAGTGGAGCATGACCAGCAAGTTTAAGTGAGATCCATTCAAAACTGGAAACATCAAGAACATCAATTTTAATCACTTTGTAATTGTTTTTAAAGATCACAGCCAGACCACCACCTCTGCCACTAAGCCTAGGTTTTGTCAGGTAGCTATATCCAGGAGGGGTTAAAAGGTTCAGTTCAATTAAATCGTCAGGTGTTTGCCAGGTTTCAGTCAAGAATAGTAAATCCAGGTTTCTCTCAATTGTAATTGTAGCAGAGCACCTTTGCCAGATAGGGAATGAGTGTTCAGAAGAGCGCAGTTGAGTTTATGAGTAGTGAGCGTTGGTGAGTAAGTAGCATCTCTGTTTAAGGATATGAGAGTCCCGGCACGATGAGTAATCACGTTGCTGTGGTAACGCTTCAATCTCCGTAACCAGATCACATGAATTGACAAATCGATGCTTTGCAGACCGATGGATATAACGAGCAGGACGAGCAATGGCGAGAGTGTAATGCTTTGACCACAAAGGGGAGTTCAAGATTCGGGTGGGACAGGGTAGGAGCCGAGCAGAAGGCGTCCTTAAGCCTCTGGAAGGCCGCGGCAGCATCGGTGTTCCAGGACAGAGACTTGGACCCTTTCCGAAGCAGTGCAGACAAGGGGGCGGCGATGGTACTGAAGTTGCGAATAAACCTCCTGTAGAAATTCGCAAACCCTAGGAACCGTTGAATGTCCTTGATGGTGGAGGGAGTTGGCCAAGTCTGCACTGCTCTCACTTTCCCCTGGTCCATCTTCACGCCGTCAATGTCAAAACGTCAATGATGTAGCCCAGGAAGTGAGTCCGGCTGCGGTGGAACTCGCACTTCTCCAATTTCTGGTACAGGTGGTATTCTCTGAGCCATTGAAGGACCTGCGCAACGTGTTCCGTGTGTTCTTCGGGGGAGGACGAGTAGATCAAGATGCCATCAATGTAGACTATGGCAAATCGGTGAAGGAAGTCTCGGAGTATCTCATTCATAAAGCCCTGGAATATGGCGGGTGCATTAGACAGTCCAAAGGGCATCACCAGGTATTCGTAATGTCCTGTTGGAGTGCTGAAGGCGGTTTTCCACTTGTCCCCTTCCCGGATGCGGATGAGGTTGTAGGCGCTGCACAGGTCCAGTTTCGTAAAGATGCGAGCTCCCCGCAGCTGTTCCAGAGCGGCGGGAACCAGGGGAAGTGGATAACGGAACTTGAGGGTCTGTGCGTTGAAATGTCGGTAGTAAATACAGGGCCTCAAGCCTCCGTCCTTCTTGGCCACAAAAAAGCAGCTGGCAGTGGCAGGGGATGTAGAAGGGCGGATGTAGTTTTGCTTGAGAGCCATCTGTACGTACCCTTCCATGGCCTGTTGCTCCGGGATGGACAAGGGGTAAATTCGTCCTTTTGGGAAGGAGGCCCCAGGCAGCAGGTCAATCGCACAGTCCCATGCCCGTTGAGGTGGTAACTTTGTGGTCAGCTGGGGGCTGTACACATCCTGGAACGCCGGTATTGTTCTGGGATGTCAATGGAGATGTCCGTGGGGGGACTTTCAATGGAGGTGGAAGCCAGAGATAGCTGAGATGGAGACTTGGAGTGGGACTTCCTGGTTAGGGCTTTCTGCACAACAGAGAGACAATGAGAGAAACAATGGGTGCTCCAACGTAATACCTCCCCTGACCTCCAGCAGATCTCCGGGGAGTGGGTGGTAAACCACGGGCCGCCCAGGACTATGTGAGCCATTGAGCCCTCCAGCACAAGTAGGGTGATGTTCTCCCGATGCAGGCAAGTTATGGAGAGACAGATGAAAAAGACGTTTCCAGTTGTAGTGCCAGGTGGATGGCTTGTGTGAGATTGGGGATGGTGACCACGATCGCTAGTAGCATGAACAAAGAGACTTGTAAGGAGCTCATAGAGCGGGTTAGAGTCTGTGTATCTCAGATGAGACCAGATGCTGACTGAGGGGTGCGTGCAGGTTATATAGTGCAGGGGTGATTGTAGACAGGTGTTAGTACTCGGGTGACGTTGAGCGTGTGGGCGGAGTGTAGGGGGAGCCTGGTGCCAGGGGACGTGGCCAAGTCCGTTACAATATGAATGACATCCCACATTCTTTCTTGATAAATCATGCAAATTTCCAACTTATTGTTTATTTGTTTTATTTGCATTATTCTTGTTTACTACATTATAAATACTGAATATAATTTCAAATGTGGTTCTCATGTTTTTTACATGACGTTGAGTTACTTGTCCTATGTTTATAACTCACAGTGCTTGCTTTCGTTAATTATATGCAGTAATGTTGAAAGTCATGGTCATTGTGGTTTGTGCATGGAATGTTATGTACTGTTGAAATCAAATTTTATAAGAAAGCAAAAAGCAACAAACAAAGGACACACTTCTTCAATATGACAGATACTGTTTATGGTTTCTGATAAATAGTGTTTTGTTTGAATGGGCTGTGTTACTATTATGAAGGATTCATGTGAGAGCTAATTTGACATGTAGATGTGAGGGACTAAATAAAATAAATACAAATTTCTCTCTGGATATTGCTTATGTGCCAATTATTACCTCACGATGTGCACCCCTGATGTAAACCATTTATCTCGCTTGCCTTGTTTATACAAAAACTACATTCTCTTGTTAGATTTTTGTTTCTTGGATGATTACTTGAATTTGTTAGCTGAGCAGACTGCAGAAAAATGTAATCTATTCCAATCCTGCTCCAACACACATGTAAATTTCAAAAAATATTTGCAGGGGGACCAGGTGAAGTATGGGAGTAAGTATGTACTGTATGTAAGTATGTGCCAGAAGACACAAGATGGCGATTGCCATGACAGGAAGCAAAGGGGACAGGCGACTGGGAAAGGTCCATGAGTCAGAACTCTAATTCAAGTCATTCTAGCTGCCCAGAAGAATATCAGTGCAGACATTATTTTCAACTTGACTAATGATTTATCTGTTATGACCATTATGATTTCACATTGCCTATACACAACTTAACCTTTATGTTACGTCTTTGCAGATTAAAATCTTTAAATCTAAATATTTATAGCCTTTATAAGGGGAGATGGATCAGCACAAAGGCTCTATTCCCTATTTCCTCAATGGTGAACTGTGTATTTGGGCAGATTGCTCAAATAGACTGCTAGAAAAAGAAGTAACCATTTCAATCTTGCCATTTCAAGATTGTTTGTGATTTGGCCTTTGTGACTTAGGAGTCCTCCTGACTACCATTTTTCACAGATTTAGGAGCTGGTTTTAGCACAAAACTGTTTCGTGAAATACTCCTAAAGAAAACATTCCTAAAATTAGTCCTAAAATTAGAACTTTCAAAACCATTATTTTTTTAGATTTTCAGTTACATCAGCAAGTTAGGAGCTAATTTTAGCTTTAATATATGTTTTGTCAATATGGACCCTGCTCTTTAGCATTTCTTATAATTACACAATTACCGAATTGTATGACCTACCAAAGATCTTATGACGTAATACCATCCAATCCAATAGGATGTTCTTTCTTTTTCATATGACTATATAAAATTAGTTTTTATAAAATACTGGTCCTAATTTTGACTGGCTCAACTACCTTTGTCCCAATAAATCATACAGTATGTTATAGAAAGAAAACAAATAACTGTGTCTTTAAACTGTTTAATCTCTTAAGTTAACATATGAGGTGACCAGTTTACATTGAAACCAGTTTCGAGTTTCCTTCACAATTCTGTTTTTAACCTCTCTAGGACAATGGCTCAGTTTAGTTCTAATGATCATGTTTCTGTATTTCAGTAATTGATGAAGGGTGTGATATAATCACAACAGTGAACATTTTACCCACTAACTGAGCTGACTCAAATTGTATCAGATTGGCTAATAGCTTAATGGCAGGGTACTTAATTGACTTGACTGTGGCGTCTTGGAATTTTTGTGTTTTGAGCACAGCATGACAACTGACAGGTCCATTACAGAGAGCATGATTCTCACTTTGTGAAAGAGCACTCCATTGCAGACATGCCACAGCAAACCACTACAAGCTATTAGTTCTGACCTTTAGCTCTGCTGCTGTAACTAATACCAACTCCTGCAGTGCTGTGTTAGACCCACTAATGCTGCTGATACTTCTGGGAGCCAATATTTTGAAGTAATTGAGACTGTGTGCAGAATGCTAATACAATATTTCAAATTTGTATTTGTTTGTTAGTCAAGTCAAGTCAAGTCACCTTTACTTGTAGCGCTTTTTACAATACAGATTGTTTCAAATCAGCTTTACAGTGGTCACAGCAAAACTTTATAAACAAAGTTTGGTTGGCTGAATGGCAGCCTTAAAAGAGCAGGCAAATTAATACAGTTGATGAATATTAAGTGTTAAGTTTTGATTATTGATTGATTTGATTGATTGATAGTTTGATTATTATATTGATAACAATTCAAGTCCAATTTGGTCTGATAGGCGATGGGTTCATGATCTTCACAGGGGAGAGTCATGGTCTCCGCAGACACTTCAGGGCAGTGCTGTGCTCGTGTCCAGGTCCTTCATCTGATCTGGATACGGTCCGGATCCAGCTCACCATGGTAACCTCGGAATAAACCGATAATAATATCAGCGTAGATGCCATTTTTCTTCTGATGTATCGAGTACATCAGATTTTATGGGAATGTTCCCAATTCCGGCTGACCCAAATTATGCAGCCTAACAATCATTTTAAATGATTTGGATTAAAAATGTATGTATAGTGTGTTATGTGTATACCAGGTTGAAGAGATGTGTTTTAGTCTAGATTTAAACTGACAGAGTGTGTCTGCTTCCCGGACTGTATTAGGAAGATTGTTCCAGAGTTTAGGAGCTAAATAGGAATAAGATCGACCGCCAGCAGTTTACTTTGATATTCTAGGTATTATAAGCTGGTCAGTCTTTTGTGTTACGTATATATACGTATATATTATTTTATTTTTTGTGTGGGTTCTGTTGTTTTTCCTTTGTTGTCTTAACAGGATTGGTCCTGGACATAATGAGGCTGCTGGTGATTGGCCCAGGAGTCCCTGCAGGAGTCCCGAAGCATGGCAAAGGGACACAGCATCTCGTTCCCTGTTCTCAGGGAACTATGGTTACAATAGTAACCTGAGGTGTTCCTTTTCGAACGGAACTCAATTCTGCGTCCCCTAGGGGTTGCTTTGGGGAACGGAATACCAACACTGCCATGCTGAAGGGCGTGACTGCACTTAATAGGCGAAAGCCAGCAGCCAGAGACCCCTAGTGGATCTGTCCCGAAACCTGCAGCGACCCGGGCTGGGGCTACTGGAGAACGGAGGCCTCGAGGTACAGGGGCTGAGGCCTAACCATGCTCAATCTAGCGTCCAAGGGAGTACATGACCACTCCACTCATGAGCACGCAAAGCGGAGACCTAGAGCCGCAGCTGCTAGGCCTACATGCTTAGGCGCTACTGAGCTCTAAGAGCGGCTGGGCTCACAGCCATCACTTTGCAGCTGTTCTTCCAGAGCATAGAAGGGAACAGCACTCACCGCTTGCAGCACAGCAAGGGGGTTAAGAGGAACCACTTTCTTACAAGCAGAGCTCACCGGAGCGGAGGCCAAATTGTCAACCTAATGACGCTCGTAGAGCCAAGTCCAGTTCGGGAGTCAAGGGTAACTTCACTGCCCTCGCACTGACCCAAATCATTTGTGTTCAAGCAAGAACTGAGCGCAGGGGGGGGTTCACGGGGCGGAGGCCCGGTCTCCTCAGAGAGGCCTGCAACACCCTCAAGCATCAGACGACAAGAGAAGGCAACATACTTATTCCCTAGCTTACCACTCAATAGGGGCTTTAAATCAGGGGCTGAAATTAAACATCCCTCGCCTCACCAGGGCACGTACGTGAGCTGCTTTCCAATGCCGCTTCCGCTTCCCCCGGGCTTCCCGCCTCCTCGCTTGCCTCACGCTGGAAGTTGGGGGCTCCCGAGTGGCGGTACTCGCCTTACGGGATGCTCGCAGATCCGAGGATCTGGAGGGGTAGGCCCCTGCGTGGCCTGAGACCTGGGCCCAGGGTGCCGCGGTAAGCAGGACCTGAGAGCCGCTGAGCGCGCCCTTGCCTCCCTGAATCTTGAGACCAGAGGTCCCTGCCTCGACGAGGTCCCAAAGAGACCTGCGCATCGAGATGGACATCTTTTGCTTCCTTACCGATGTTAGCCAGGTTCACAGAGAAGTGCCTCTCCGTAACCACCATGGCTGCCATAGAGCGCGAAGGGCCAGGTCTGAAGTGCTGCGCAGCTCAGCCACCACGTCAGGACAGAACCCATGGCCCTGGTCCACGTCTTTCAGCAGGTCGGCCTGATACGCCTGTAACGCCCGCTTCCGTGTATGCCCTGCCATTTAAGCGTCACATTTCACGCAGTAGCATAGATGGCAGGGAAGGCGCCTTTAACGTGGATGCCATGCCCACCGAGAGATGGCTCGCAAGCGACTCATCGACTGGGGGCATCCTGGTGTGACCATAACACTGCGCATCCTCCACATCAGCATAATTGGGCTGAGAGAAGAAAAAATTTGCAGAGTGCGGTCTTCCCCATGATCTCCGCACCTCAGTGTGAAGATCAGGAAAAAATGGAAGAGGCGCCCGAGGCTGACGCACGTGACTCATGAGGAAGCGCTCATCCAAATGCCTGTGAAGGCGATCAGATGACTCGCATTTCCACAGCAAGTTGAGCCTCTCTGTAGCGTAAGTCAAAGTCGTCAGCAGCTCGTCATACGTGGGGGAGGAAGGATACGAACGCTCAGAGAGATTCAAGACCTCCCACTCGCCCTGATTCATGGGGAGCATGCTCTTCCGCAATGAGGAAGGTAAAGGCGTGCTCCCCTCGAGAGGCTTGCTCGCCTCAGCCTCCAATGGCTGGGAAATATTCACTCTCTCCAGCCCATCGGCAAGCTCCATCCGCGAACCCCAAGATATACAGTCTCATGCTCGCCTCAGCTGCAGCAAGACCAGATCCAGGTGCAAATGAATGTCCCGATCCCCTCGAGAAAAAGGACAAACGCGGGTGTAACACTCGGGCCTCCTGCAGGCGTCTCCTTCAGATTTGAAGTGGATGATGTCCTGTTTAGGTGCCCCTTTTATATCTGCAGTCACACCTGTGGTACATCATAGGCGGCCACTGTCAAGTTCATTGTCGTGATTGTATCATTGCTTCAAACACCTGTCATACCGGAGGTATTCCCCAAAGCATACCCTAGGGGACGCAGCATTGAGTTCCCTTCGAAAGGGAACCATAGATAACCCAAGATACTCCCTTTCAAGGAAACTTGCACTGTGTGTAAATGCTAAGGGAACGATATTCGAACACAACCAAAGTGACGAGGGCCTAATGAATAAAACTTAGCTCATATTCACTATCGATGTTCCCAGAGCAGATTTGACATCTACGATTTCACGTCGTGAAAGTATGCGACAAGGACCAGCCTACCGCATCACAAATGTCCACAAGAGATACTCTTGCTGAAAAAGCCTTAGAGGCAGACACGTTCCTAGTAGGCTAGGCACGGACCATCATAGGGGAAAGTCCAACCGACTCATGGGTGAGATAGTCTCAACTAACAACTTGCTCAAATTCTGATAGTTGCTGGAGCTCCCTTGGGACCCAGCGAAGGTTCAAAAGGGGGATAAGCTCTGGAGCACCAGCGACCAATCCCAGGTCAAAAATATATTGCACTTTAAGAACTTTAAAGTTAGAAACTTGATGCAACCAACGCAAATGTTCAACTTAGTGCATTCTGCTGGCCTCAGCCTCATTTTCCCACAAAGAAAACGTGTAAGTAATAGATCTCTCCCAATTGAAATACCACCCAGAGGTATGTGATGAGCACTATGGCAACCACATAAACCTTCAGGGTAGAAGGTGATAACCATGCAGTGAATCTGTCCAGCAAGAACTCCAGCATGGTGTTAATCTGACAGTTAGCTGGGTTTAACGGCCTCTCACTCAACCACAAAGTGAAGATTTGTATTTTAAGTCATACAGTTTCCTCATAGATAGAGCTTTGAAGTTGAGAAGTGTTTCAACAACCTCATTAGAGAGACCAGAATCAATGAGATTGGCCCCCTCTGAGGCCAAGCTCACAGTCTCCACAGTTCTGGGCAAGTATGGGCTATCAAGCCGCCTGCCTGGGACAGGAGGACCTTCCTGAACGGAATCTCCATGGTGTTGCATTGAAGAGGGACACTAGGTCTGAAAGCTACACTAGGTTAGATGGACCTTGTCCCGGCGAACTCTCCAGAACTCCCAGGTGCAGAGTGATGGTGGGAAAAGAATGCAGATGTAGCCTCGGCCATGTCAAGAGCATTACGCGGTAAAAGGTGCTCCCAGAACAGAAACCAGGAAAGAAACCAAGATTTCTTCCACATACCTAAGGTGTGTAAAAGGTGCGGAAGGCGTTGCCCCTCGGGGAAAAACCCTCTGGTTCTGAGCCACCACTGAAGTGGCCACATGTACAGATGACTGAGTCATTAACACTAGAAGCTGTTGCTATGAGTCCCAGCAGTTTCGACTGCTCAATAAGTGACTGTTCTAGCTTTATGCTGTTGACTACTGATGGGATGATGTCAGTGAGCATAGGAAAAAGCCAAGCTGACACAGAATCCCACACAATGCCTAAGATGGTGGGCCTCATGAGAGGATTAAGCACACTTTTATACTGTACATACTCTATGGCCCCTTTCCCCAGCAGTGAGTTCACTTCTTCTTCCATAACCAGAGCCTGCTGCGCAGGACCCACTGCGCGATATCTGGTAGGCATGTCCACACGACCAGAGACTCTACTTGGAGCCATTACTGAAGGAACTACATGTATAGGTGACCAAATGAATAACAGTGCAAGCTATTGCCATGAGGCCCAGCAGTCTCAACTGCTCAGTGAGTGACTAATAATGTTATTAAATGATGGAGATACATTTTGACTGGAATTTATGGTTAGAGGGTGAAATCTCTCACTATGATGTTGTAACAATGTTGCCAGAAATTCTACTAGGGAACCAGCCTTGAGAGACTGGCCTCAGGTATTTTTTGAGCTAGGGCTGTGTCTTTTAGGGACGTCCCAAACCCCATCACTCTGAGGGGGTGAGGGCAGCTTTGAGGGGCACGGTGTGAGGCTAGGAGAGATCGGATCGGAGATAGGAGCAGATTGCACGCAGCTTCTAACTTCAGGATCAAAAAGAGTTTTTAGTGATAGAGATTTTAGAGTGAGAAAGCTGTTCTCAATCACCTACTCCATTTTCAGTGTCCCATAGCTGTGACTTATTTTTATTTTGACCTGAACACCTCAGTGTGAGGATCAAAAGAAGGAGGCCCTGACATACTTGAGTCATGATTCATAAACTGTATATTGAAGTTGGCGGGTTTTCATCTCTGGCCTCGTTGCTAACAACATCCAGCTCCTTAGAGCTGGAAAACTGCAGAACCGGTGCTTCTGTCGGAGTGGAAGTAACTCTAGCGCGTGCTTCCAGACCATGGCAGAGAGGATATCGGACCTTCCAGGTGAGGGCAGGGATAAGGTGTTGCTCACGTGAGCCTTATGTATTGTGAAGAACTAAAATGCATGTTCCCATGCTCGTATAATACTCAAACATTTGTTCATGCAAACTAAAATCTAGCTTATACACTAGGAATATAATATAACAAATTATGAATAGAAACAATACAGATACATAATAAAACTGATTATGAATACTAACAAAGAAAGAATAATAGTAATATTTTTTTTTGTCTTCATAAGGCAAGAGCCTTCTCTAACCCCTCTGAGAGGTCTATTTGTAAGTCCCCAGATGTCCCCAGATTAACCTGAAGATCATGGGCCTGGGCAGCATTAGTTAAATACCCTCATGCATGAGCAGAGAATATTTGCAAAAACAGCATCCTCAAACACTGGCCGTGCATGCTCTGCTCCCAAACAAACAACACAAAGACTGTTTGTAGTGAGGGCTGGAAGAAACACACACAGTCTAGACTGCAGTTTACTCTCTTACTTAGTTTACTTATAGTTATTTTTCTAGTACGGTGTGGGATGCCCTGTTCTTTTTAAACAAGCTGGGAATCTTTTAAATACAAACACATTGCCACCAATATTTCATTTCGACTATTTCACAGTGCTTGCTGAAGAGACTAAAGCTGCCGCTTCCGGTTTCCGGCACACCTTTGTTCTCTTGTTTCATGATGTCATCATCCCTCGACATTCATTCACAGGATCGATTTGATTGTGCTTCACGAGAGAATCACACTGAGACGTTTCCCTGGTGTTTTGACACAGCACGAGGTCCCTTGAAAGGTAACTTGTGATTAAACCTGTCTGTTATGGACTGCCTGTTACATTTTTATTTTCATGGACTTTTAGTTTCTTTCAGTAACCAATTTTCCTTTGTTCCAGTTTACTGCTCTTCGATTGTTAGTTTGTTTTTATTTAATTGGTGTCACCTTGTTGTCATTGGTTTCACTCACCTGGTGTTTTTAAGTTAGGATTTTCATTCAGCTCAGTGTGTGGTATTGTTTGTTTTTTACATGCTGTTATGAAGCCTTTTTCCTTGTGGATTACTTGAGTTTGTTTTATTAATACGTGTTTTGTTTATTTGAATCTGTTGGAACTCTATAATCATAATCACCCTAGACTAAATGTTAGGTTCTCTTTCATGGCTACTCACACGGTGTAAAAGCTCTATGAGAACATGCCTGAATGCGTCATGATGCACATATGCAATCCAACCAATCATGTGCGAAGACATCAGAGAAACCAAGAATGTCACGGCTCTGTCATTTTAGTTTGGTCTTGGTCTTTTCGAGTGCCTGTTGACAGAGCCCTGACACTGCCCCTTTAATTGTGTCTTGTCCTTGTGAACCCCGCCCATCTTGTTACCTCATTCCCTTGAATGTTGTCAGCTGTTCCCAGCTTGTTACCTTTCCTCATGTGTTCCTATATATAGCCATTTGTGTTTGCTGTCCTTCTGGTCTCGTTGTTGTTCTTGTCCTTCTTTGTTGTGCTCGGTCCTGTTCCATGGTTCTCAGGTTTGTGTGTTATTTTGATCTTGTTCATGTTATGTTTTCCCCCTCGTGGGTTTTTGCTTTACGTTTATGTTTGTTTACATTTGTTACTAAAACCTCATTATCCCTGCACTTGAGTCCTCCCTCCGTTTCCACCAACGAGACCACCATTTAGGACTCAGTGGGTAGAGGATATATATATATATTTTTTTTTTATCATGGATACCACCTTTTGTTCATCCAGACCATCCATCCTCGAACGGATGATTCAGAGAATTAACTCTGAATACTTCCGCCAGCTGGGGACCGATGTGCGTGAGTTGGCTTGCACCTTTCTTATTAAAATGGATGATCTGGACTACACCTGGTTTATTGGGACTTCGACAGGTTGGAAAACCTTAGTTCCCTTTCTGGGAACTCGAGCTGTGTCGAAGCACTAGGGGAAATAGCCTTGCGTGAGTCACGTGAAGATCTATGCAACCAATGAGAAACGAACGCGTGTGAATGCGTCACTGCCGGCCGCAGCCGGTGACGTCATGAGGCAGAGCATAAAGCGCGTCTGAAACCGGGGCGCGTCAGCTCTGAATGCCTTCAGCGTGCTGTGTCTGTGTGAGAGTGATTTTGAGTTGAGATAGCTAAAAATCATCAGAATGAGTGTGAAAATGTGGCGAATGAACAGAGGTTCACACCGTGTGTTTATCCTTGCCCACGTTTCATAACGGGCAGGGATACACATGTTATGTGTGTAATCTGTTTGGGAGTGGAGCATGCACGGTCGGCACTTGAGAGTGCCGGTTGTAAGGACTGCGAGAGGTTCTATCTGCATGCTCACTGTGGTACAGTGGATAGTGTGTTTGCCTATCATGCGGTAGACCGGGGTTCGGAGCCCCGGTGGGATGAACTTTTTCATTTCATGATCTCCGCTCCCGCCTGGCGGTCTGTAACGAGGCCGCCTAGGCTAGTGTTCCCCGCGATTCGGGACCTGCAGTAGCCGAGGCTTTGTGGCGCTCTCGGTCCTGGGGATCACAAATGGATCTCGCTGAGGCTGCTGGGGTGGGTCCGTCCTTACCTCAGCCTTCACGAGATCAAGCGGGTCCCAGTCACGAGCACTCTGAGTGAGATGCCCGTGCTGTGACTCCAACACTAGCTCTATCAAGTTCAGAGAGTGAGATCGATTTAGCTAGTGTTGACCCGGTCGAGGAGGATTCGCCACTCTCCTCGCCGGCGTTTGAGGAGCTTGTTGAGGTTGTGGCGCGAGCGGTCTCTCGTCTGGGGCTTGATTGGCCAGCAGAGACCAGAAGGGCTCGTCCTAAGTATGTTAGACGAGCGTTATCTTCTGACTCGCGTCATTTCTCTGGCGCTCCCCTCCAAGCCGATGCGCGTCACATCGTCTTTGGTGGGGAAAGCATACTCCGCATCGAGTCATGCCACAGCGTGTCTGCACGGCACGACACTGCTGCAGGCATATCAGCGGAGTTGCTTGGGGACCTCAACGAGGGCGGCGGTATCGGTCCGGAGGCAGTGGCAGAGCTGCGCCGGACCGTGGATCTGTCTCTTTGGGCCACTAGGGAGATGGCCTACTCTGTCGGCCGCTTCATGGCAGCTCTGGTGGCTACGGAGAGACACCTTTTTGGCTCAATTTGTCAGCTATGAAAGATAGGACAAATTTGTTTTGCTGGACGCTCCTCTGTCCCCTTCGGGCTTGCTCGGCGACGCCGTAAAAAGCGTTGTCGACAAGTTTCAGGAGGCTGCACGACAGCAGGTGTCGTTCAGTAAAGTTATTCCCCGCCGCCCTCCACGTGAGACCGCCAGTCAAGGGAGGTCTCAAAGCTCTTCACACAGGGCCGCTCAAAAACGAAGTGTCGCCACCCGTCTTCCTCCGGTTAATCCCGGGGGGTCGGGTCGACAGGCTCAAGCCTCTGGCAAGAGGGGCGATCTGAGGGTTGTCCTGAGCGCTAAGAAGGCTAAGAGCAAGCGGCCCTGACGCCAAGCCGCAACAAGGTGGTGTATCCCTGGAGCAGCTGACCAGTCAGCCCGCCATGGGAAAACCACCCCCTCCGAGGAGGGTCCTAGAGCACTCCACCCGGGAATCCGGAAATCCCGGCCCAGTGGTGGACATGCTATCAGCACCAGAGGCCAGCCCCGGGAGGCTGGTTCCCCTAGTAGAGTTCCGGGATGCGTGGTCACGGCTACCCGGTATCTCTCAGTGGGTCCTGCGCACGGTCACCTTAGGGTACACCATTCAGTTCGGGGTCTCACCACCCCGGTTCTCGGGGGTCCTACAGTCTGCTGTAGGCCCTCAGCAGGCTCTGGTCATGGAACAAGAAGTAGACACTCTGCTGGCGAAAGGGGCCATCGGGTATGGACCCCTCGTGAACAGCAAGTCCGGGCTTTTCAGCTGTTACTTCATAGTTCCGAAGGGAGGATGGAAGGTTGCGGCTCATTCTGGATTTTTGTCTCTTAAATTGATGCGAAGAGATGCGACGCTCAGGCGGATCGTAGTACAGATTAGGTCCTATAACGGGTCCGGCACGATCGACATCAGAGACATATAAATCCCTCATTCCCATCCTTCCACAACAGGAAGTTCCTGTGGTTCGCCTTCAGGGGGGAAGGCGTACCAGTATCAGTGCTTCCGTGTTTGGTCCGGCTGCTCTAAGCTCATCTGTACTTGCACGGGCAGCACAACATCGAGGTGTTGTGCCCGCACACAGAGGAGCTGGGGTTAGGACTAAGACCAGGGGTTCTCCCTGAGGGGTACCCGCTTCGCAATCAAGGTCACGGGGCGATGCCCACGCACCCTGAGCATGCGGAAGAACTCCTGGTTCTCGTCGATGCTTACGGCGGAACACCAAGAAGAGTGTACTTTCTCCCACTCAGAGAACCACTTTCTTGGGAGTCATTTGGGACTCAGTGGCCATGTCTGCTCGGTTCCTCCCCGAGAGCATCCAGGCCGTTCGTTGAGCTGTTAAGCGACGAGTGACACTCTTACGCTGAACACCAAGAAGAGTGTTATTTCTCCCACGTAGAGAACCACTTTCTTGGGAGTCTTTGGGACTCAGTGGCTATGTTGGCTCGGCTCTTCCCCGAGCGCATTCAAGCCTTCGTTCAGCCGTCAAGAGTATCGAGGGGCAGCCACTCACGTGAGACACTCTGAGGTGTTAGGGTCCATGCAGCGGCTCCAGCGATTATTCCATGGGGCCGACTGTGTGCGAGACCCCTGCAGTGGTGGCTGAAAACCAGGGGTTCTCCCCGAGGGCTGGAACCCTTGGTCCCCTTATTTGGAGCAGATTTGGGACAGATACGGCAGGCACAGGTCTCCTGTTTGCCTCCGTAAGAATTTCTCTGCCCTCTGTGGCTTTCGTTTAACATCCAGGGCCTCTGGGGCGGGTTGTTATGGTACAGGCGTGGCCGAGGCTACGCCTGTACGCTTTTTCCTCCCATCACTCTGCTCCCGGGAGTTCTGGGAAACTGTGGGTCTGGCCCCTGAGGGGGCCCAGCTCATAGAGGCCGGTCTCTCAGCCGAGGTTGTTGAGACCATCCTTCAGTCCAGAGCTCCCTCCACGAGGAGACTCTACGCCCTGAAGTGGAAGCTCTTCACTTCTTGGTGTAGTGAAAGGCAGGTGAACCCAGTAACCTGTCAAGTTGGCAAAGTACTGGAGTTCCTGCAAGAAAGATTTGTGGCAGGGCTGTCCCCCTCCACCTTGAAGGTCTACGTGGCTGCTATAGCGGCTTGCCACGTACCTCTGGGTGGGGTACCCTTGGGCAGGGACCCCCTAGTCACTCGTTTCCTCCGTGGTACACTAAGGCTGAGACCTGCGGCACAGACCAGGGTGCCGGCTTGGGACTTGTCCGTGGTACTCCTAGGCCTGTCCCAGCCGCCCCTTGAACCTTTAGAGGAATCTCTATTAAGTACCTCTCTCTTTAGACCCTTCTTTTGCTGGCAATCGCCTCGCTCAAGAGGGTCGGGGATCTTCAGGCCCTCTTAGTGGCCCCTTCATGTCTTCAGTTTGCGCCCGGGATGGGAAAGGCATTTCTCCACCCGAGGCCAGGCTATATCCCCAAGGTTCCCACTGAGGTGGCTCGGTCTATCATGCTGCAGGCCTTCTGCCCTCCCCCATTTGATGATCATGAGCAGGAGCAAGAACAAGGTCTGTCCAGTGCGAGCACTGGACGCTTACGTCAAAGACTGCCACTTGGCGTAGGTTGGACCAACTGTTCGTTTGCGTTGGCTTTAGGACCCCTAAGGGGGCTCCAGCTTCTAAGCAAACACCAAGCAGGTGGATAGTCGAGGCTATCTGTCTAGCTTACGAGTCGGCCGGACATGCTTCTCCTTTGAGGGTCTGAGCCCACTCCACTAGGAGCATGGCAGCATCCAAGGCTCTCCTCTCCGGAGTCGCCTTGTCTGATGTTTGTGCTGCGGCCGGCTGGTCCTCACCGCACACATTCATGAGGTTCTACCAGCTAGACCTCGATGCCGCCCCGGGAACCAGGGTGCTCTCTCAGTGAGCTGGGACACACCCGGATGCTGACGTCGCTGAGGTGGCGTTGGCATAGCGTTCCCCTAGTGCTTCGACACAGCTCGAGTTCCCAGAAAGGGAACGTCTCGGGTTACGTATGTAACCCTGGTTCCCTGAGGGGAACGAGACGCTGTGTCTTGGCCTCAGCTCCTGGCGCCTCCGGGCCCGCTTCAGGCATTCATGGCTGACGCGCCCCGGTTTCAGACGCGCTTTATGCTCTGCCTCATGACGTCACCGGCTGCGGCCGGCAGTGACGCATTCACACGCGTTCGTTTCTCATTGGTTGCATAGATCTTCACGTGACTCACGCAAGGCTATTTCCCCTAGTGCTTCGACACAGCGTCTCGTTCCCCTCAGGGAACCAGGGTTACATACGTAACCCGAGACGTTTTTGGGACTTTGTGGGTCACATTCATTTAAGGGACCGGGAATCCCCAAACCAATTTTTCCACCCGTGGTCAAGAGAAACCCCGATTCCCCTGTGACAAAAAACGAAGGCGGGGAAGGAACGAGCCCGCTGCCGGCCCGGAGGCCGCCGTCCCAGAGCACACTCGACGCCTGCGTAAGCAGAGGAGGAGAAAAAGGGCCTTCTCCGATCCGCCAGCCCCGGAGGCGCCCCCGAGACTGCTCGCCCTGCCGGCGCCCCGTGCGCGCCTCGCCCCTCCGGTGCCGCCTTAGCCCATCTGGCTAACCCCTCCGGCGCCGCCTGACCCACCGGTCCTGACTGAGCCCGCCTGGCTCACCCCTCCGGCGCCACCTGACCCGCCGGCCTTGCCTGAGCCCGCTTGGCTGGTTCCCCCGGACCCGCCCTAGCCCTAGACTCTAGAGCTGCCGGAGCCACCTTGGCTCATCCCTCCTGTTCCGCCTCCCTGGACTATTTATTTTATTTTTTTCTTACTGAGGACTTTTTTCTGAGTTATTTTTTTTCATGATGTTGATGACTGTTAATTTTGTTTGATCATCCCCGGACTCTGTTATTGACTTTCCTTATTGAGAATTTTTTTTTTGTTGCTCTTTTGGTTGGTCTATTCTCCCTCCCTCCCCAGGTTTCTTGTCAGTTTGGTCCCCCGTCTTTTATTTCTTGTGTTGTCTTGTGGTGCTGTTTCGTCTTGTGTTCATGTAGATGCCAGGTGGCATCCTTTTAGAGGGGGGGGGCGGGGTAGTGTCACGGCTCTGTCATTCTAGTTTGGTCTTTTCGAGTGTCTGTTGACAGAGCCCTGACACTGCCCCTTTAATTCTGTCTTGTCCTTGTGAACCCCGCCCATCTTGTTACCTCGTTCCCTTGAATGTTGTCAGCTGTTCCCAGCTCGTTACCTTTCCTCATGTGTTCCTATATATGGCCCTTTGTGTTTTCGGTACTTCCTTGTTGTGCTCGGTCCTGTTCCATGGTTCTCAGGTTTGTGTGTTATTTTGATCTTGTTCATGTTATGTCTTCCCCCTCGTGGGTTTTTGCTTTACGTTTATGTTTGTTTACATTTTGTTAATAAAACCTCATTATCCCTGCACTTGAATCCTCCCTCCGTTTCCCGATCGTGACAAAGAAACTATAAATTCATGCCATTCCAAACAGTCGGAAGCTTCTGTGTCTTCAGTAGACACTCCGCTGAACTTCTGACAGCGAAGCAAAACACACCGACAAAGCTACAGCACTTGCAGCCGCTCACAGACTGGTCCGCGAATTCGATTCGCGGCCAGGTACCATTTGATCCACGGACCGGTCCACGAATTCGATCCACGGCCTGGTACCATTTCAGGGGTACCAAACTATAAAATCCAAAACTATATTTCCCATAATTCCCGGAAGATGGTATAAAGACCATCAGGAAATTGTCACACCCCTTTTTACAACAGGCTCTCATCTCACACTGCAGCCATATATCCTGGCAGAACTATAGGTAAGACACATAATCAAACAATATTAAAGAATATGTCAAACCCATATATTGTGTGATTGTGGTATTATTCCCTCACTAGTTTGCACTCTTGTCTAGGATTACTGACGCTGTTACTCTTTGATCTAAAAGATGCGCCCCTCCAACACACACAATTTAGGGGAACACATACATAACGAAGAAACAACAACAAACACAATCAAATTAACATGTAAACATACACATATAAAATATTTACATAGGCCCCTTCACTAAGTGTGGCCTTAGACATCATAGTGGACTTCATCAAGTGCAATCAAACCCCTACAACTGATACAGAACTCTGCAGTATGTCTTGTTTTCAATGAGTACAAAAGGGCTAATATCACACTTCTCTTTATCCCTCTTCACTGGCTACCACTTGCTGATTGCATCAAATTCAAGGCATTGACACTTGCTTATTGATTTATCCCAGGCTCAGCACCCTCCTATTACCACTGGGTACTACAAGTCTACACACCTACCAGAAACCTACAATCATATAAATGAGTGACGGCTCATGGTACCATCACAGAAAGGCACAAAAAATGTACACTCCAGAACATTTTTGTTCACTTTTCCTTGCTGACGGAACAATCTCTCCTCCTCCATCTGGAAAGCAGAATCCCTGACAATGATCAAATGACAACTGAAAACTCATCTCTTATGTGAGCATTTAACATAAGATAAAATAAAATAAATTAAATGCTTTCCCTTTCACTTTCCTGGCATATACAATTGTAAATTTGTATTGTGAGCAATTCTTGAGTACTTTTGCCTCTTCTGAATCATCAACTGTATTTCTCTCTTGTAAATCAATTTGGATGAAAATGTCTGATAAATGAATAAATTTTCACTTCGAAAAAACAAACATCTATATACATATACTGTGATGTGCAAAAGTATGTTTAATACCTTCACAGAATAATTTTGTATCTGAAAGTGCTGAGTCATATTGAGTGGTAGGTGAGAAAAAAAGACATATTTTGTGAGAAAATTGTGTGAGACATTTGTTTAAAATAATTAATTGATGCCTTTTGTATCACGTCATAAACAATAAGTTGTCTGTCAGATGTAATTCTGTGATATTTGTAGCCCTTATTTTAATACATGGAAGAACATTACTTTTCATTAAGTTATTAATGATGGTGCTTATTTTGGAGTTCTGGGAATGGAGAGATGAACAAACTAACCACAGACTGTGAGTCATTGAAGAAAAAGCATTCAATAGCCTATTTTGCTGTGTAACATCAAGGGTGCTTTTGGGTACAGTAAAGCAATTACCAATCCAACTGTTATAACCTTTCTGCCATCTCAGGCATTCCTTTTCTGCTAAGGTTGCTTGGCTTCTCTAGCTGAAAGGTCAATGGCCTGCTAAGTGAACGCAAGCAATAGTGTTTCAAAATTGTCTGGCTGCAAACAGATGAAACTGGCACTCATTTTCGCATTGCATATGGTGTGCTTCTACTCAGAGCTGCAGTACCATCTGAAAAATTGAAGCTAAGTCTAACAAAGAACAAGTATGCTTTTAGAGGTTTACAGATCTGCAGAAAGGGTGGGTGTGTGAATGCTTCAAGAAGCACGGATGCAATCCAACCAATCGTGTGAGAGGACGTCAGAAGCAGGTGACATCATGGTGACATGCATGCCATGTCAAACAGGCGGCAATTTCTGAGGTAGATGCTGTTGGCAGGCACGTAGGAGTTGTGGCAAAGGGACGCAGCGTCTTGTTCCCTATTCAGGGAACTACGGCTACATATGTAACCAAGATGTTCCCTTTCAAGGGAACTCATACTGCGTAAAAGCACTAAGGGTGTGCTATTCAGATGCATGCTATTCAAATGCATGTCATATGTGATCGCCCTAAAATGATAACACCTAGACCCCAGTAGTGGAATCTAGATCTAGGTTATAAAACCTGACGAATGTGTATGGAGAGGACCAGCCTGCTGCATCACAAACATCACGAGGGAATCTCTTGATATAAGGGCCTGAGATGAAGCCATACTCCTAGTCAAATTGGCGTGGACTACCAAAGGTGAGGGAAGCCTGGACAATTCGTAAGCAAGTCGGTAATGGCCTCAACTATCCACCAACTCATTCTTTCTTTGGACCCTGGAGCCTGTGATAGAATTTTATAAATATATATTTTCTTTTTATTCTTATCAATGATAAGAATATCAACAAACAAAATATATTGTTTGTTGACATTATTGATTATCATGTGACATTAATTGAATTTTCTATTCTTTAGAACTAGTAACTAAGAGATAACAAGTTTGAAGAAATACGTTTGAGGTATAGATAACTGTCACGGTTCTCTCAGGATCAGTTCCGTTTCTAGTCACAGAACCGTGGCACTGCTCTTCCTCCCGTGTTTGTGTCTTGTGATTGTAAACCCCGCCCATCTTGTTACCTCAATTCTCTTGAGTGTTGTCAGCTGTCCTCAGCTCGTTACCTTCCCTCATGTGTCCCTATTTTATCCTGTTGTGTTTGCTGTCCTGTGTCGTGTCGTTGTCATTCTATCTTCCTGTTTCCCGTCATGCCGGTTCATCTGGTTAGTTTGTGCTTCCTGGTTTGTTCTATTTATGATGTTTCAGTTTAATGTTTTCCCCCTCGTGGGTTTTTGTTTTCATGTTATGTTCTTTTGTGTCTTTGTTAATAAATCCTTAATTTCTCCTGCACTTGAGTCCTCCCCGTACTATGTCTGTGACAGATAACAACAACAACAACAACAAACTTTATTTATAAAGCACTGTAAAACTACCGAAGTAGACCAAACTGCTGTACAGAAGGAATAAAAATAATAGAATAAAATAATAATACATAAAAACAAAAGTCACATAATGTCAACTTCAAGTGATTTAAAGCCAAGGAAAAAAGGTGGGTTTTTAGAAGTGATTTAAAATGAGACATTGAAGTGGCCTGTCTAATGTGAAAGTGGCAGGTCATTCCACATTTTTGGTGCTGCCGCCGCAAAAGCACGATCCCCTCTTAGTTTTCGCCTATTTTTGGGCACTTTCAGGAGCAGTTGATCAGCTGACCTGAGAGAACGGCTGGGTGTGTAAGGAACAAGTAGCTCAGAAATATATGGTGGTGCAAGACCATTTAGAGATTTAAAAACAAATAAAATAATATTTAAATGAATCCTGAACTGTACAGGCAACCAGTGTAAGGAGGCTAAGATGGGGGATACATACTCATGTTTACGAGCTCCCGTAACCAGACGAGCTGCAGCGTTCTGAACCAGTTGCAGACGGGCAACAGAAGACCCACTGACCCCCACATACAGAGCATTACAGTAATCCAGTCGGGTAGTAACAAAGGCATGTATCACTGTCTCAAAATGTTGCCTTTGAAGAAATGGCTTGATTTTGGTATTTTAGATAAGGTAATGTGTTCCTGATAAGGAATGGAAAATTACAACTAAGCCTTAGCCTTGACTAGAGACATAAATGCTGGCGCAGCACTCCCTTCTTTGTCACACTCTGCAGGGGCAACTTTGGATTTCTGTATGACTGTTGACCTTTTCTTGCGAGATAATAAACCTTTATAAAGACAATTATGACAATTTGATAAATTCTCTTATTCAGAATTGATAAAAAATGTATATATATATATATATATATATATATATATATATATATATACACATTTCTTAGGGGGGCCAAAACAGACAAATAACTTATCTGACCTATGCCACTGGGAAGCTCTCAGTTCACCCAAAGGGGGAAAAAAATCCCAGAATGGGGGAGGATAGAGGGTGAAGATGAAGATGAAGGTTCGGCACTTAATTATTCAGCCTATAAGGATCTGGTTGAGGTTGTGATGTGCACTTTCCAGTTCAAACCTAAGACAGACCAGCTGAGAAGCAAGATACTCAGCAAATAAAAACAATTATGTGTGCATTCTTGCCCTCACAAGCATAAAAACACTTTCCTCATTAAACCATAAAGTAGACCACAAAGAGCTGGAGTGAATGTATTTTCATTACTATGAAGAAAGAAAGAAAATAAAATATTTTCAGGAAGCAAAAAGACAGCGATGTTCCAATATCCCTTCCCCACCTTTCTCAGGTCTCATGGATGGGGATGCTAAGGGGGAGTAGCCCTTATGACAACAGACATTCACAGCTTCGTTCTAAAACCTTAGAATCTTCAATTGTAAATAACTGACAAAATGACATTCGGTAGAGTCTAGTATGAGGGGTCAGAATGACTGCTATGAGCATTCTAGTAGTTCTAGGCGTTAATCACAGAATAATTTATTCATCATCCACAAACAATTGCTTCTAATTGCAGAAATGAGGGGGTGAGTCTTGATTAAATTCTGAGAAACGTCATGGCTTTCTCTGCGAAATCTATCTGATTGCAGTATGGAATATAGGCAGGCTGATTGCGTCATTTAACAGTCAGTCAGTCCCCATGCATGGAAGGAAGGTTCAGAGTTTATGCCCAAATCTGGAACACTACAGGCTGTTTTTTGTTCTTGTTGTTTGTTTGTTTTTTCCTAAAAAAAAATCTTGGGGAAAAGATTCTTGGGATTTTCTACTTTTGTGAATCATTCTTAGCTAATGAAAGTTACACTGCAGCTCATAAATCTGATTTTCTACTGATAGATATTTCCATTCCCCAGTAGACAGAATGCTGTTTAAGAATTTTTGTTTTTTGTTTTACAGGTGTTCTGAAATATGTAAATTATGTGCTATGTGTTATGTTTAATTATGTAAATTAAGCATTATTAAATATGTACTAATTTGTGTGTGTGTGTGTGTGTGTGCGTGCGTGCGTGCGTGCGTGTGTGTGTGTGTGTGTAGAATGGGGGGCATTTTTGGTCTGGTAAACATTATAAAACCAACATCCTGGTTACATATTAAAGCATACTATTATGATAAACAGTGCAATTGTTTCTATATTTTATTGAATATTTACAATTTATTATTATTATTTTTTACATTTGAAAACTGAGGTGCATAAGCTCAGATCAGGGAGGCCTATGATTAATTAGTTCCAAAAAGAAATACAAAATCTGTCCTAATTAAAAGTTCACAAAAATACTTTTGAAAGGCTGGTCATTTTCTCCAGGGAGATGTTATGTGGGTTTCAACGGCACAAGGGTTAAATGTGCACTTTGGATGATTTCTATCCACTAGCCTGAAATAAACAGGCAAAGTAGCTAAAATTTTCTAAATTAGCCTGTAAATGAACACTATAATGGTTTTGCTTGTATAGTGTCTAGCTTCAATTAAAATGCTTTAAATTATGGACAGTGTTTTTTTATGTTTTCATAAATTGTATTTGTTTAAAATATTTAATTAAATATAATCATGTACAAAATTTAACAGATGTACATGTTTCTGCTTTTCACATGTTTCTGCTTTTCACAGCCATGTTACAACTCACCTCAGTGGGTAAATTGTAACACCAGCGCTCTTTGTGAAAGATATTATTTTCATAAGTTGTTTGAAATCAATTAAGTTAATAATGAGATCATATTGAAGTAGCACAAAAACTTTGAAGAACAACTTTTAATTTTAATTTATCCTGAATCTCTCTAAGTGACAGATATTCTTTAGTTTAATTTCTTAAGGGAAAGAAATAACATTTTATATGAGCCCTGTATGAATGAGTTTCGCCTTAGTTTCTTTGTGTGTGCAGAGAAATTAATAACTATTGAAATGCTAAAATGTTCTTAGTTATTAAGACAAGTTAATGAAATTTTTTTTTTTCATTGTTAAATGGAAACTTTTGCACACAATGGACAATTCTTGTCAAAAGTTAGTTCAGCTGTGAATAAACACTGAAAGGACTTGCAATGCAAGAACTTCAGAAACAAATTGTAGAGAATCTATTATAACCTTTTTAAGGTGATGTATGAAGTTTGAAGTATCTAACTACCAGAATTTAAAAAACAAAAATCTGCCCACAAACTGTCAATCTTAATCCAAATGTATGTCATGCTTTAACTAATAAACCACAGTGTTTACATTTGGGAAGAATTAATTTATAAGTGGTTTACTTCTCATGGTAACTGCCTTCACATATAAAAAGAAGAATAGAGCTCTAAAGAGAAACTACACTTGCAGATTTTTATGTGTTATAGTTCCATGAGGACAAACAAAATAAATAATTTAGATATGTATCCTCCTTATATTTATTGCAGGCGTTAAGCTAATGGGATGAAATCTGTCCCTTTTGTTGATATTTGTAAAAGTTGCATGGCAAATGGTAAAACTAAAAGCCATATTAGTTGAGAGAAAGCCAGCAGAGGCAGCATCTCATTAGTTCTTGCTAAAGCTCAACTCCCTCACAACCTCTCCTCTGCTCTGAGAAAAAACTTAAATGATCTGTTAAAATGCAAGAGGGGAAGAGAAATATAGAAAGATTGGGACAGCTGATTAGTATAGAAACAAGAAGTCCATAATGAAGTTTGACTCTCTACTGTGAATATGGAAAATATGGACTTGACATGGACTTAGAACAGCTTCAGTTTTGAACAAAATGGTATTTCGTAATTGTGAGGACTTTGAGTTTATATAAACAAAATTAAACAGGAAATGTTAAACTCCTTGCATTTAGGTATCCCTTTATTTTATTTAATATCACATGTAAAGTATAAAGTAAAATATAATATAATTATATCTTATTCAGTTAGCAACTGTACGCATGTACACATAATCAAGTGTGTGTGCATTATACAAATGTAGAGCCTTTCCAAATTAGGGTCTCTAATTGAACAGTTTATGGTTTTGTGGAACATGATTTTTATGTGTTTTCTGGAATGTGTATGTGAATGTTCGTGGGAGGACAAATGAGTCCTAATGGGCCAGTCCATACAGTTCACTGTCATGGGACAGATCGAGATCCAAAAAGGATATATTACTCCTTTTCTCATGCCTAAGTTCAGAACTACTATTGATTTCCTGGAATCTTGTATTCATGGGATGTTTGAGCACTTGGTTTTTCAATGCAAAAAGCTCCAACTAGCATGCCAACAATAGACTAAAATCCCAGCTGGGTAGAGTTTTACTTTTGGGTTGATTAGGTTTCTGCGATTTTTGTGGACTATTGCTGATGTGAATTGTGGTTTTGTGGTTGGATTGTCTTATGACAAAAAAAACAAAAAAAAACAATCAAAAGAGTTCCAGGAAATAAAGCCAATACAATATTGTGTGGTTTCCTGTGAGAAAAAAGAACAGTACATGGCTCATATTGCAAGTTGTGCACGTATATACATAATGTGTTGATATGTATCAATTGGAATGTTTAAATTGTGGTTTTCGAAATGGAACTCTACGCTGCATCCCATAGGGGTTGCTATAGGGAATTCCTCCAGTATGATGGAGGAGACTGCATTCCTGGGGCTCGCAGATGGAGCTTGCCAGCAAATTTGAGAAGGGCGTGAGCATATCTTGTTCACCGGCAACTGACGAGAGCAGGCTGCTGGACAAAGATGTAACATCTCTCACGTGCTCTAGGGCTAGGCCTCTGTGAGCTTTCTTGGCGAGTAGCTTAATGGTGATTGTCCACACAGACAGTGCTTTGAGTTGTAGCTGTCGAGTCCGGATAGCTGTCGAGTTGCAGGCTCTTTCCGGGCCTCCTAGTAATTTCTCCAGAGTGTAGAAACATTTTTGGCCTCCTGTCAGTCCAGAGAGTTGTTAAGATGAGTCCTCCAATCTAAAAATTTCCTTCTGAGCCTCCTTGTCCGTGGTCCTTAGCGTAGAATGTTGTCAGGCCTCCTCTTGGTTTAGATTGGTTATGCTGAGCCCTCCTCTCTTAGAGCTCAGCTTGGTAAGTTCCTTAGCTACAGTTAGCATTGTCCGGCCTCCTTGGGGGAAAAAAAGAGAGTTATACTTTTTTGGCAGCACAAACTAACATGGTGGCACCCGTTGTGCATCATAAATCAGCTAAAATTATCATTATAAAGGTTTTTAAATGACAAAACACATTCACTTCCACATATTAGTGAATCAGAATATCAGGATGTTGATGACAGTCTTTTTTGAATAAAAAAAGAATAAAACTACATGAGTGCAATACATCTGTCATACAGAGCTTTTGTGGCTGGAGTGTGTCACATGACAAGCATGACCTGTCGCCATGGATAAAGTAAGAGGAAACGTCCAAAAATAATGGTTGCTTATTTGAAACGAAACATGCGAAAAGGGTTAATTCATGTCTTCTCATTCTGCCATGACACAAGCAAAAGTTTTCACTAAACAAATACACCTTGGCAATCATAAATCACATCACGCAGCTGTCAGGGTTTTGTGTAGGAGGATGATGATGATGAAGACATAAGGAATAAACTGAAATCTCTTTTAATAACAAAAACAAACATTTCTTAATACAAACAAAATGGCATGTCTTGAGCAAAACTTGTAAACAGTCCAATGGAAAGAGCCACGGGCGGAAACACAACTTTAAACATACACATCAATGGACAAGGACTGAAGGGAAACACAAGGTTAATATACACAAGGGCTGATGAGGGAAGAAGACACAGCTAAACGAGGTGATGATGACGAGACAGGTGAGTGGAGAAACACTGGGAATGGAGGGGAAGAAACAGGATGTAAACAGAGACACGACAGACATGTGACAGTAGCATTATATAATGTTTTCACTGTCCTCATTTTTCTTATAATCAAGACTAGACAGTTTGTGTGACAGGTGTGTGCTGTAATGATGAACAGGAGGAATCCTGGGAGTTGTAGTGTAGAGTGTGAGTGAGGGAGTGCAGGAGTGAGGGGATTAAGCGCGATCGGCCTGCCGAAGGCGGAAGAAGCGGAGCGAGCGATCTGTCGACGGGGGAGCGGCGCGATCTACCTGTTGTCCGAGAGCGGAAGTAGCGGAGCGATAGAGCCATTTGCAGCCATCATATATGGCTTGCTAGCCATAGGTTACCGACCCCTGCAATAATTAAATAATATATTACAGTTATTTCCACATTTTATGATTTAATCTTATTTGTGTAATAAAGACGCGTTTCGCAGCTGCTGATGCGCTCTGATGCCTTTCTCTTTCAGGGTTGTACAAACGACAACGTGTTTTGCTCTTGGGTGATATTTTGTACTTGTTGAAAAATCAAGTTGCTGTAAGGGATTATTTTATAGAATAGCATACATAAAATGTGACTTCTACCTAACAGACATCACTGAATTAGATATGCATAGAATTCACATTAGGCTCTGTTAATCACATCAAAAAGGAGTCAGGGAAAAGGATTATGCTTTGTAAACATGTGTGCATTAATTTAATGAAGTGCATTTATTAACAAGTTCATTTTGAAAGTCCTGAAGATAATATTACATAGTACACTGTGGTACTGACACTTTTAATCAAATGAATGTATTATGTCCATAAATAGCCATGTATTTGTAATTCTGCGTTAATCAAAAGCAGCTTTGAACAGGAGTTGAAAGGAGTCCAAGGTAATGACATGATACTGAATAACAGATTCATATTTTGAGACTGATTTGAAAAAAGAAATGCATAAAAAGTGAATAACGCAATACATTAATAATAAAAATGTCATTAACAAATTTCATGACCACTACGATGCTAATTTTTCAAACCATTCCAATTGTGTTTATAAAATATTTATAGATCATTTATAGATTATGTTTTGATGATGACCAAACTAAATCTTGTACTTTTTTTGCGATAAAGGGGTGTCTTGCTTGACTTGCAGCTGAGATGCACTGTACAAAACTCTTTCATACACTTTTTTCATACACTTTCACTTTCATACAATACATCATCAGAATAATTTGGATGTACTGACAGTCTGTCTATAATGCAAAAGACCAGCAGAGTGATAGACACAGTGAAAAGTCGGCCAATCAAATTTGAGGACCAGACGCAACTACTGTACGTTAAATGGAAGATGTGATAGTATTTATTTCCCTATTGTGATGTTTGTATAAATTAAATGGCTTCTTGGGAAAAAAAAATAGTGCTAGAGTGAGAGTCTCCCATTATCCTTCTGCCCAAGGCACTTAAACTCAGTTTGCTGTAGGGGAACTATGCCTGGAGTAAGTGTGAGTCTATGAGTCATCTGCTAAATGATGAACTACTGACACAGACTAGGCATAATGCTAGCTTTGCTTTACTTCTAGCTGAAAAATATGTGCAGCCATAAAGCAGAACTCTAGCATGCATTGCTTCATAAATCACAGTGATATTTGGGCATTATTCCAATATTCTAAGAGATATCACATACACACAACACTGGGTTTCTCGAGCAGGCAATCTGATGTATTTCTTATACATCCTTCATCTTCTGGTTGGAAATCAATTGTGAGATCAATAATCTCTGAGCTTCCTGTTAACAAATCTAGCAGTTTCCAGTCTGCATTCATTTATGAGCCGTCTTGATATTTATGTGTGGTCTGCAGGCAGATGAAAAGCCCTTCTACTCAGAATTCAGAATGAACAAGGAAATATGATGAGAGAAGATCAGCCCATCCTACAAGGTAATAAAAGACATAAGAAAGGGACATTAGAGTATATAAAAAGATGAAAACAGTCTTCAAATATGTTTGTTAGCTCACACATCAGAAGGTTTTAAAACCTTGGACATTGTGTAAAACACATCAATGGTCAAGTAACATACATTTTACTGCTAATACTGTTGAGAGTCATTTTTGCTGTAAATCAGGAAAATTCTGAATTAACAGTTGCAGGCAGGGAGAGGCTGCTAGTGGATACATTTCTGGGTTTTCATTAAAAATGCAATAAATGTCAGTGCAGATTGATTTGATAATGAAATAATGTTCGTTTCACAGTGAGCGCACTCTGAGCACAAGGCACGAGCAAAACGCTGACACTGCCATTTTCTTGAGAAACCACACTCTTATATGCATGAAAGGCCCAGTATGGTTTGTACTCCGGTAATATTATTAGTATCGTAAAAAATTATTAACCTGCCCTTTTTCTTTATTTTTTAAACATTCCTTGGGTGACAAATCTTGTGAGCTTTTAATTACATGTTCAAATAATATGTCTTGCTGTGTTCTTATTGTTTTTCCCCTTGTCTGCATTTTGTACCAAATGTGTGGTGATTTGTACTGGCATTTGTGAACACTTCAATACTTCATTGTTCACAGTTCATTTAGGAATTTGATTATGTTAATGATCATGTAAAGAGGATCTGTTATGCTTGTTTAATTTTGAACTTTCTTTAATGTGTAATGTTGCTGTTTGAGCATAAGAAAATATATGCAAAGTTACAGAGCACAAAGTTCACTCAAAAGGGTTTAGTTCTCTATATCAGTAAGCACTTTTTTGACCTCCCTGAAATGCCCCGATTGTAGTTTTAACCTATACTTGTCACAATGTTCCTTTTTTAAATAATAAGAAAAAATATGGGACAAGGCCTAGTTAAATTGCATTATTGTGCTGAAACTTGTGGTAAGAGGTGTGAAAATGCTTGAAGCCAACACACTGCTCCAGTCAAATAATCATGGCACATTGTGTTACATTGGGTTATTTTTTTCTTTTTCCAAAAAGAGAGGCATAATAGATACTAGAACTAAAAAGGTGTGTGTTTCTTAAAGCCAACTGGTCGCAAGTTCTATCATTGCCAACTGAGCTCAAAGGAACTTTCAACCAGTTGGCTAACAATATTTTTGGGAAACACACCACAAAGCGTTATTGACAGGCCGGTAAAAGAGGTGCAGTAACAATGTAAAAGCATGTGTTTTATTTATTTTTTATTTTTTTTACATTTAACATGAAAAGCTATTCTATTAGATCGCAAAACAAAAACAATACTTTGTAAAAGGACATATGACCCCTTTTTGAACAAGATTTTGTTGTCCACATGCATGTCATCAACATAGCTCTCAAGATGATTGTATATGTTTCTGTCACAGTTCATGTATTCATTGACTTCTCGTACTGCATGTGTTTGACTGTGTAATGATTGTGGGAGGTGTGGTTTCTGATTATCCACTTCACACTCATTCCACGCACCTGTTGATCATCGCATCCTGCCTTTATCAAGCTTCCGCTAACTCCCTGTGTTTGTCAGATTTGTGTGCACCAGTTTGTTGGGCCTTTTGGTCCTGTATCTGCGTCCCTGGCTGTCCGTTGGCTCTGTTCCTGTGCTTCCGGTTCACTCCCTGGGATTATCTGCACTCACTGATCTGTCCATTGGGTTCCTGCGTCATTCTATCCTGCCAGTCAGCACATCATCATTGTCTGTTTATCTGTCTACGAACAATAAATCGACTTTGCACTTGCTATTAAATTCATCTCCTTATTTTGATCTAACAGTTTCTTAATAAGCATATTTCACATTAAAACAGCTAATTTCTCTCAGGTTTTAACTACTTGTTTTAGAGCTTAGATATTTGATTGCTTGTGTTTAATGTTGCTGTGCATACTAAACATCAGCGGTATTTTAAATGGGTACAATTTTTAACAAGAGAAAGTCAAGTTAAATGTCATCTGCAATGATAAAATACAGCTCTCATAAATCCATGCCGTAAAACCTGATAAAATTACAGCCATTCTGTTCTCTGTTATATTCTGGAGAAACAAGATAAAGGCACAAAAAACAGCAGAATACACAACAGCTTTTTTTAACAGTTCAAACCAATGTCCCAGACTCTTTGCCCTTCATATTAATATTTCATATTCCAAATAAATATTTAAGATTAAGGTAAGATGAATAAATATTTAAGACTACATTTCTTCCTATCTATAATAATTAATGAGCATTTTAAATTCCTGCTCTGTCTTGCGTTTGTTCATGTGAATTATTTTGAAATCTTTAGATCAGTTCAAACGGTGTAGAAAATGAAGTAAAAAAAAGTGATTTTTGCATTATTTTGTCTTGTTTATAAACACACATATATATATATATATATATATATATATATATATATATATATATATATATATATATATATATATATATATATGTTGCTGTACCTAAATTAAGGTCCTTCCACTTATTTTATGTATGCCAATGTTAGACATTTAAAGAAAAAAAAAGTATTTTCTTGGCTGAATTGAAATATTGAAGAGTATTTAAATTCAATAAATTGTTACGAGTGGTCACAGTAAGGGCTACACACCCTTACTAGTTTTATTAGTGAAAGAATCAGTCATTTTAAGAATTAAAAAAGAAAGATTATAGACTTTTTAACTAGAAATGCTCACTTTGGTCCAGTTCTGCGAAGCACATTCACCACCAATATATATATTCAAAAAGGTATCAAAAAAGTTGTTCCTCAGGCTTGAAATTGCCCAGTTGCTTTTTCACAAGTCGCTCCACAGTCTTCACACAAAGCTGTGACAGAAAGAATGTGTTAGTGTTTTATGATTCCTCTCCTACTGTGATGCGATTCTGCTCAATTTATAATTCAGCAATTCTCGCCTCCACAAAGACAGTTTGCCTACTATGGAGCTAAAGGCATGTGTGGTGACATCTCAAAGCCTCTTTGCACACCCTGGTTCACAAACATACACCTTTTCTAAAGTATCCCAGAAGAGTTCTATGGTCTATAAAGGAACCATGCACAGTGAAACCAGTGATAGTTGTTATGCATACAATAGCTGTGTGCAATATGTGTTTTGTTTGAGAAGGCACTGATTCACCCCATCACGGAGGGGGCATGGAAGCTTCGATCTATCTCATGCCTTCTCAAATACAACACATTAGGTGAGAGTTTTGAGCGAGAGGGAATTGCTGCAGCTGCCATCTAATCCTCCAGAGACATGCAGCACTTTGTGCTGTAGAAATGTGTGGATCAGAGGCTCACAGAGATCTGATAAGCCCTCTATTAGACTCACTGAAATGGGACAACCTCTGTGACAGCGGCCAGTATGAATGTAATTGTCCTCCTGAAATGAACCCCATAAAGTTCCTCCATTAACTCATTATACTGCCCTTTCATTGCTTAATATTCCTTTAAAAGGTGGGATTACAGCCATTTGAAAGGCTTACAAAAACATTGCTGTGCAGGCAAGTCAACCATGCACAGGATTGTACATTACATGCTTTCAAATGTCGAAAAAGGCTGAGTGGGGTGTGATATATGGTTTACAGCTTATTTAAGAGCTATGCTTTATCAATTCACATGGCAGCATTCATAAACGTTTCATAATTGTGACTAATGATCCCCCAGTTCTGCAAATTCTCTTGCCATTGTAACTTAATAGTGCTGCTCAAATATCAATAGTTTAGATGTATTCACTCTTTGTTCTCTTCAGCAGAACATTTTTATGTATGGAGAGAGTAGTTTTTCATGTCTCTTCAGGGTTCCAGCAAGGACAAAATGTATCGTAATGCCATATGCTTTTAGAAGAGTGCTAGATCTGCATGTCATTATCAGATGGTTTTGAATGAAACATTTATTGTTATGTAGTTATTGTTTCATTATACATGATCATAAATTAATCCTACACATTTCATTCTTTTTACTGACATAATTCTGATGAAGAATAAAAGTTCCTCCTCGTTGATTAATATTTCATTAATTATTCATATTTAAAAAAATGAATAGTTCAATAATTCAAAATAATTTACTCAAACTCTTGCATTTCAAAACCTATACAGTTATATATATATATATATATATAATTATTCTTGAGCCCCAAATAAGCAAATCAAAATGATTTCTGAAAGACTGCGTGACACTGAACATCTGAACATTGGAGTAGTTATGCTGAAAATTAAGCAATAAATTACATTTTAATATATATTAAAATCAATAATAGTTATTTTAAATTGTAAAATTAAATTATTTTACATTACTGTATATTTATATTAAATATTACAGTACCTTTTACCATATTTTTTTTTATAAATGGATTAAAATATATAAAAAAGGGTCTGTTTCAGAGTGATGTGTAATGTTTTTTTTTTTCTCTGGGACCATACTAAATCAACCTTGTAATGCAAAAAAAGCAAAGAAAAGTAATCAAAAGAACCAAAAAGATGTCTGACCACTCTCTCTGTCCCTTCTATGTGTCTTCCATGTCCTTCACGCACCTGTTTCCCTCCCCGTGCTTGTTATAAAAACCCTCTTGTATGTCCATGCCCATGTCGATCGTTGATACTGTTTGTACGGTACTACATGGATGTTGCTATTGTTACTATCGCTCTGCATCGCACACCACATCATTTTTGATAACACTCTCCCACCCTCTGCCTCAGTCTGAAATAAATTAAATGTGACATAAGTCAGAAAATACACATCATGGTGACTTGACATTATTACCAATATTAAAGCCTCCAGTCAATTTTCATTGGGTCAAGGTTATCACAACTGCGCTTTAAAGAGTTTTATCCATGGTTGCACTTCACCTCACAATAATTTAAGGCTGAGTAAGACACTAAATATGATGTTAGATACCATCCCCCTTTCATGATCCTTAAATTAAATTCAGGAATAAAAAAAAAATGTAAATGTCTCAACTGACTGGAGAACTGTTCTGAGGTAGACAACAGCTGGGACATTCTATGAAACAGGTAATATTTCGAGTTTTTAAAACTTTAAATGTTAGTGAATATTTTTTGTCATTAAAGAATCTTAAGATAAAAAATTATGGTTAAATTAAACATTATGGTTTTTGCATTATGTCAGAGTTCTGTCACTTCGGTTTTTGGTTTCTAGTGTTCGGGTTGACAGAGCTCTGACACTGTTTATTGTGAGAGCTTGGGGTTCCTGTCGCATGCTCTCGTGTCTGTGTTTTTTCAGTTCATGTGAACACGTGGCGATGCACATCTGCAGTTGTGTATCACAGCTGCATCTGCCTATCAAATCCCTCATTGTTTGCTGTCGGTTGTCATGTTGTGGTCTTCCCATGGTTGTTCCATTGTAACGAAAGCGGGGTGTTGGTGTGCGATGCAGGATCGAGGAGACAGACAGGTTTCCAAACTGAAATCTGAAGTTTAATATAAACCAAAACAAAACACTTTAAATATAAACAAAACAAACTGGATTGCATTAACTTGAACTAGACTAAACTCAAAACAAGAACCACAGCAAGAAACAAGTAACATCCACACACGAATTCAACAACCGACAAACATAAGGGAAATGCACAAGTGATATATACACACAAGGGAAAACAGCAACACCTGGGAGACTAACGAGGAAGTGATTACAAGACAGGTGTAGGGAGTGAAACAATAACCCGAGAGACAGGAAGTGAAACAAAGACAAGACTGACAGGAAGTGACAGAGAAGACCCAGACAGGAACACGTGTAACATAACGCCCCCCTTCTGGTAGGCGCGACCTCGCGCCGGCAAGGCAACAACTGTGGAGGGTGGGCGGGGGACCAGAACAGGACTTGACACCGGAAACCAGACAGAATGGAAGGAGCAAAAAAAACCAAGGCCAAAACTAAGTGCAAATGATAAACAAAAAATAAACAGACCTCAAGACATACTGAAAAGGGATAACTCAAAACAGTCCTCAAAAGCATCATGAAGGGAAAAAAATAACGCAAAATTGTCCTCAGTTCATGAATAATAAAAGACAGTCCTCACACATGAAATCATAAACAAAACAGAGTCCAGGGGGAGGAAAAGGGTGGAATGAGCCAGGGTGGCTCAGACAAGGCCGGTGGATCAGGTGGCGCCGGCGGGTCAGGCGGCGCCGGCGGGGTGAGCCAGGCAGGCTCGGGCAAGGCCGGCGGGTCAGGCGGCGCCGGCGGGGTGAGCCAGGCAGGCTCAGGCAAGGCTAGAGTCACTGGGGGCGCCGGCAGGTCGGGCCACAGTTCAGGCAGCTCTGGCGGGTCGGGCCACAGTTCAGGCAGCTCTGGCGGGTCGGGCCACAGTTCAGGCAGCTCGGGCCACAGTTCAGGCAGCTCTGGCGGGTCGGGCCACAGTTCAGGCAGCTCTGGCGGGTCGGGCCACAGTTCAGGCAGCTCTGGCGGGTCGGGCCACAGTTCAGGCAGCTCTGGCGGGTCGGGCCACAGTTCAGGCAGCTCGGGCTCTGGCGGGTCGGGCCACAGTTCAGGCAGCTCGGGCTCTGGCGGGTCGGGCCACAGTTCAGGCAGCTCGGGCTCTGGCGGGTCGGGCCACAGTTCAGGCAGCTCGGGCTCTGGCGGGTCGGGCCACAGTTCAGGCAGCTCGGGCTCTGGCGGGTCGGGCCACAGTTCAGGCAGCTCGGGCTCTGGCGGGTCGGGCCACAGTTCAGGCAGCTCGGGCTCTGGCGGGTCGGGCCACAGTTCAGGCAGCTCGGGCTCTGGCGGGTCGGGCCACAGTTCAGGCAGCTCGGGCTCTGGCGGGTCGGGCCACAGTTCAGGCAGCTCGGGCTCTGGTTCTGGCCACAGTTCAGGCAGCTCTGGCGGGTCGGGCCACAGTTCAGGCAGCTCGGGCTCTGGCGGGTCGGGCCACAGTTCAGGCAGCTCGGGCTCTGGCGGGTCGGGCCACAGTTCAGGCAGCTCTGGCGGGTCGGGCCACAGTTCAGGCAGCTCGGGCTCTGGTGGGTCGGGCCACAGTTCAGGCAGCTCGGGCTCTGGCGGGTCGGGCCACAGTTCAGGCAGCTCGGGCTCTGGCGGGTCGGGCCACAGTTCAGGCAGCTCGGGCTCTGGCGGGTCGGGCCACAGTTCAGGCAGCTCGGGCTCTGGCGGGTCGGGCCACAGTTCAGGCAGCTCGGGCTCTGGTTCTGGCCACAGTTCAGGCAGCTCGGGCTCTGGTTCTGGCCACAGTTCAGGCAGCTCGGGCTCTGGTTCTGGCCACAGTTCAGGCAGCTCTGGCTGGCGGATCTCTGGATCGGGCTCTGGCTGGCGGATCTCAGGATCGGGCTCTGGCTGGCGGATCTCTGGATCGGGCTCTGGCTGGCGGATCTCTGGATCGGGCTCTGGCTGGCGGATCTCTGGATCGGGCTCTGGCTGGCGGATCTCTGGATCGGGCTCTGGCTGGCGGATCTCTGGATCGGGCTCTGGCTGGCGGATCTCTGGATCGGGCTCTGGCTGGCGGATCTCTGGATCGGGCTCTGGCTGGCGGATCTCTGGATCGGGCTCTGGCTGGCGGATCTCTGGATCGGAACACTGAGATGTTGATGGTGCTGGCTGACTGGCTCGGAGCGCGGCGCTCACCTGACACACATATACAGCTTCTTGCCAGTTTAACTCAGTCAGGTCAGGGAGGCCCTCGATCTGGAAATGGTTCGCCCCGAACCAGAGCAACATCTTCAGTGTGCTATCATCCAGTGATGAAAAAGTGGCACACCAGTTGAACTTCCAGGCAAACTCGTCAAAGTTGGAGTTTTCCCGGGCAATCCGGAGAACCTCTACGAGGTGTTCCATTGTACCTGGTTGTCTTTTTTAGGCGACGAACCTGGTCGGTTGTAGGTGACCAGCCTGGTCAGTTGTTCTGTTACGAAAGCGGGGTGTTGGTGTGCGATGCAGGATCGAGGAGACAGACAGGTTTCCAAACTGAAATCTGAAGTTTAATATAAACCAAAACAAAACACTTTAAATATAAACAAAACAAACTAGATTGCATTAACTTGAACTAGACTAAACTCAA
>JAWRVZ010000737.1:0-85080 GCA_037043235.1 Rhodeus uyekii
AAGCTGAGTATTGACGGTAAGGATTACATGATTTTTATCAGCTCAGAGACGATGAAATGTTTTGTGTGTGGAGAGTTTGGACACGTTCGGCAGAACTGGAGCAAATGTGAATATTGCTGCTCCCGCTGCCGTTGCCGCTGTTAATGAAGAGGTAACGAGTCAGGCAAACAGTGATTTTAATACGGCTGTATCATTGGAGTCATCAGTTGTTGAAAGATCCACCCCGAGTCCCTCGCAAGAGGTGAGTGTGGTGTCAGACAACTCAAGAGAAGCATTCTTTGAGAGCATTTCAGATGAGAATAGTGGTTCTGGTAATAGGCTGAAACTCTATTCACTTAAACAAATTAATGATTTCTTGGATTGTACTAAAGGACTTTGTAAGCCCAAGGTTGAGACTTTTTTCCCTGACTTAAGTCTGTTCTTGGCATCTGGCACAACTGCTATGAAAAAAACTTTATTTGATGAGCTGGATAGGCAGAAACAGTACTGCTTAAGAAGATCCTATGTAATGTTAGAGTTTCCGTGCTATCACGTAAAAAATGAGTGGTCTAGTTTTATCAGAACTTCTTTTTCTTTTTTGTTTTCTTTTTTTCTTTTTTCCTTTAGCATCATGGCTCCTTTACGTTTTGGTTCTTTAAATATCAAGGGGTGCAGTGATGCTGTGAAAAGGGTTTCCCTTTTTGATCATATAATTATGAAAAATTGTAGTGTAATTTGTTTACAAGAGACTCGCACAGATGTGAATAATGAGGTCCAGTGGCAGAGTGAATGGTGTGGACAGGCTGTTTTAAGTCATGGCTCTAGTAATAGTGCAGGAGTCACTATTCTTTTTGGATCCAAATTTAACTGTCTTTTAATTTATGAATAATTGATTGTGTTGAATACACTGAAAAGGAGTTAGACAAATGTCTTGTTAATGTTTTTCAGTTTTGTTCAAGGTAATTAAAGCAACAGTTTTTTCAATAATGGAAGAATATGTGAAAGTATCGTGCTTGGTGTAAAATAATAGTAAAAGTGATAATATAAATTCTAAAATGAACCTATTTAAATGACGGTGTATTTATTAAATAAAAATGATTTATTTGATAGATATTAAGGTATGCCATTTGTCCCGGTGTATTGGTAGGATATGTACTGCAAATTGTTTTTAAGGTGAACTCACTCTTGCTCAACATAAATTTACCCAGAGATTTGTAAGGGCTATTTATTTATTGGTTGTAAAATACTTCAGGATTGCAAGTGTTTTATTTGCATTCTCTATTTGTAAAATGCTGAGGCAATTTTGGCTAGGGGTGTGTGATATTTATCATCACTGTCTTTGCAAAAAAATAAATAAAAACAGGACTTGAGAATCCTGAGGAATTCACTCCATGATTAAGCCAGTAATGCTGCTATACTTCAAGTTAGGATGGCAAAAAATATCCTTGTATGAGTTGCTATTGGGGAATAATTAATATTCAGTGATGACTAGCATAATAATTAGTTGCTATTGGGGAATAATTAATATTCAGTGATGACTAGCATAATAATTAGCCTATATGTAGCTCAACTGTAAATATGTTATGTGCGTAATAAACATCAAAATTATGAGATATAATGGTAAAGATATATGGACAAGTAGCAAATTTTCTTAGAGGAAACAAGAGGAAGTAAAGACGTAAATTAATATAGTGATAAATATTATCTTTCTGTTACCCTTAGTCTTGTTTGTTGTGTCACCCGTGCACTTCCTGTGTGTTAGGTCATTTATCACTTCCTGTCTGCTGTGTCAATGTTTCACTTCCGGGTCCCTTCTTTGTTTCCTCTCCTGGCCTTCCTGCACCTGTCTTGTCATCACTCATCGTTAGTCTACCCAGGTGTTCGTCATTCCCTTGTGTTTAAAACCCCCTTGTCTTTGTCATTTGTGTTTCATGTCTCCTGAGTGTGTGGATGCCATTCCTTGTTTCCTCCCGAGCTTTTCCGAGTGTTCCTCCTTTCGATTAACTGAATAGTTATCATTGGATTAGATGGCTCTCTAATAGTTTTTACTAGTAAGAACACAATTGCTTCGTAACTAGAATTCTTGCTAGTTATCATTGGATTAGATGGCTCTCTAATTGTATTTCTTACAAATAAGAACTGATTTAGAGCTCTCTAATTCAATTCTTACCTATAAAAATGCAACTATGATGAGTAATGCTGGGAACAATTTAAGCTAAAACGGCTTGCCATAATACTATCTGTAGATCCACTTTGGATATTAATCACTTTGGGTGGAAGTCTCTGTGGATGACTAAAAGTTTTTGAATAAACAGAAACCGACTTTGACTAAAACAATGTTGTCGATTGAGCAATAACATGTTCCCTGAATCCTCCGTGAATAAAATTATCATAAAAAATTACCTTTAGTAGCTGCTTTAATGCAATAATCCAGTATTTTGTATGAAAAAATAAAGAAAAAATGCTCTGATTTAACCGGCTTATTTGTTTCAACTGGCATCACAAATTAAAGATATTGCAGCCAAAAATTAAGAAATCTCTTAACAACTGTCATTCTCATTCTACACGTCATCTTATTTTATTGCTTACCCACAGTCAGGTTGTAAATCATTCCTTTTGGCATAATCATGTAATGTTTGCAGAGTTGAAAAGCGTCATACATTTTGCAAACACGTTGCTTTCAGCAGATATCACTTTTTAATAGGAAATGTTACTGACATGAAGGACAAACATTTTGCGGTGGTCAGGTCCCTTTAGTGTGTCCAGTATTGAAAGACGATTCAGAAAACCATTGCCGCTTGTACATGTTGTATATATTTTTTATTTGTATATATATATATATATATATATATATATATATATATATATATATATGTGTGACTGTGTTTGTTTTGATGGAATAACACTGGAAGCAGGTGGATGGTCCTTAGTTTTCTTTACTGGCCTGTTAACATAAATCCAAATAAATTGGTTGAATCGCAGATGTTGTAGCACAATACACTTACAGGTGTACAACTCACGAGAACTGCTGGCGCTTCCTAACTCCGCCCCTCTACGTCATGCGTGCAAATGCGTAAGTGACAGAATCGCAATGTAGCACAATACACCATGTACAACTCACGAGAACTGCTGGCGCTTCCTAACTCCGCCCCTCTACGTCATGCGTGCAAATGCGTAAGTGACAGCCAATGCCATGTCACCCCAATTTAGTGGATTTAACACACTTAAAACTCCGTTACATACACCCCCCTTAAATTCTGCTAAATTGGGCTAGAACCAGCATATGTAACAAACAATATACAGTAAAGATTACAGAGAGAGAAGAAAAAAAATTTAAGAAAAATAGAGTACAAGAGCTTTACAATACAATATTGTCAGATAACTCATCTCTTCTCTAGGAAGTGCGCAAGAATGGAATGGTACCAGGTTCCACACTTAACACAGACTATAAGAGGTGCAGTCTACACACTCCTAATGTTTACAAATGTATTTCTGCTCTCCAATTACATTTTCACTATAAAGTCCACAGACTTTCTCAGGAAAGAAAAAAAACTTCAAAGTTAGTCTCTTAACACACAATTGATTATGTGATGTTAAACAAATCATTCAGATTCAGACATGTTAAACAAAAATGTTTCGTATCAACTCAACAACAAAATTAGATCCTTGAAATACAACCTGTTCATCACTGTTTGAATAATTCCCTACAATTTTCTGAGTTTCCATTTCACAGATAAGTCTGTTTGGGCGTTTAACTGATCTCCCTAATAGTGTAGTAATGTGGTCTGTTTGTGTACTTGTGGGCTGTGTGCAAATGACAGGGTCAACTCTGTTATCAAGTTCTTGCAAACAACTGTGTTCAGGCTCCGACACAGGTAGACTCTTTGTACACTCTAGTTCAGGAACTAGCTCTGTTTCTTCAGTGTGTGAATCTTTGTCAGAACACTCAATTGTCATCTCATCAATGGTGTCCGAAATTCCACCACAAGTGGCATCCTGAGTAACATCACTATTTTGTGTTCCATCCATCCGTAGTAACCATTCAGATGTTTTTGAAACAGGATCAGGATCGTCCATTAAAGCGGCATCATCATCCCAGGATAAGAAGTAGCACTGGTGCTTTCTCTCTCCACGGTTTGCCAGCAAAACTCTATCGCCGACTGCTAATGGTGAACCTTTGACCTTCCGATTGTAAAGGATGGCATGACGATTCTGCTCTTTGAAACTGTGTTGTCGGGCAATTTCTGCAGCTGTACTCAGGTCTCTTTTTAGCGTATTGACAAACTCATGGTGACTGACCACCCTTCATCAGAAAGAACATGCTGGAACATGATGTCAATCGGCAGCCTCGGAATACGTCCAAACATGAGATAGAAAGGTGCGAACCCAGTTGTTTCGTGTACAGTACAGTTGTAACTGAGTCAAGTCAAGCTGTGGCCATCCGCCTTGGATTTACTGGGAAGCTGTGGCCAGCCTCGGAATACGTCCTTGCCAGTTGGTTTCGTGTGATTTACAGACAAAGTCAACATCATATTTCCCAGAGTCTGTTGAACCGTTCTGCTATACCATTACCCATAGGGTGGTATGGTGTGGTGTGTGATTTTTGAACACCAGCCATCTCAAGTAAGTTCTTAATGAGTTTGCTTTCAAAATTTGCACCCTGGTCTGAATGTATTCTCTTTGGAAATCCATAAATGCAAAAGAAGTCATTCCAAAGGCGACGGGCAACTTGTTTAGCAGATTGGTTGAGACAGGGGAAAGCATGTGCCATCTTTGAGAAGTGATCTGTTACTACTAGGACATCAACGATCTTCCCTGACGCCTGTTCAGCACTCCAGAAGTCTATAAAAATCAATTCCATAGGTTCTGAAGTCCGAATATTCTCAAGGGGTGCACGAGCATTTGGCTCTGGAGTTTTCCCAACTATGCATCTCTGACAGTTCTTCACATGAAGTTTGATGTCTTTACTCATGCCTGGAGTTTCTTATTCAAAAAGAATCTCTCTGCTGCGAGGGAGAGAGTTCTCGCAGTCCCCTGGTGTCCGGCAGTGTCATGAACACCATGGAGAACGTCACGTTTCAAGGAATCAGGTACAACATATTGAAAGAGTTTCTTATTCAATAACCGATCCTTCTTTACTCTGTACAGCACATCATTACGGATCTTCAGTTTTTTCCAGTGCTTCAAAAGGTTTGTCACAGAGCGAGGTTCCTTTGTTCTCTCAGTTTTTGAAGGACGTTTACGTCTCAGAACATAGTAGATGACTTTGCCGACTGTACTGTCCTGACCTTGGAGATTGGCGAGTCTGGAAAATGGGATTGCAACAGACGGATCTTCAGCAGGGAGCTGGAGTGACGTTGGACTGGTCATGGACAATGGACTAACTCCTCCATCGTAGCGAGCACCCAGGACAGCAGAAACTTCCACTGCATCAAAGGATCCAGGACAAGAGTCATTCTCACCATCTTGCGGCTCAGTCTCAGTTTCAGCAGTATTGGCGGCCTGCAAATTCTGACAGTTGTTAGTGACACGAAAGGCATCTTGCACAGTTCCAGTAACAATACCATTGACCTCATCCAATAGAGAAACATATGGTTCTTTCAACAGGCGATGACTGACACAAGACTTGACAAAAGGCTCTCTACTCAAAGCATCTGCAACAATGTTTTTCGTGCCTGGCACGTACTTCAGGTCAAAGTCATATGCAGCGAGCTTCGCCACCCATCGCTGTTCACATGCATCCAATCTTGGTTTGGTTAGAATATAGGTCAATGGATTATTATCAGACCACGCAGTGAAATGTCTCCCTTTTAGCCAGTGGCTAAACTTGTCACAAACGGCCCACTTTAAAGCCAGAAACTCGAGTCTGTGTACAGGGTAATTGATCTGAGACTTTGAGAGTGTTTTGCTTGCAAACGCCACTGGGCGCGCAATGTTCTCACCATGGGGCACCTGAGACAACACAGCTCCTATGCCATCGAACGAAGCATCAACAGAGAGAATAAAGGGATGACTGAAATCTGGATGAGCTAGAGTAACACTGTGCAGCAGGTCTTGCTTCGGGTGAAAACTTCACGAGTTTCAAAAGCTGTTCGACACTCACTATTCCAATCCTCGGGTGAAAGCTTCACGACACTGATCCGCTTCTTCATACGACCACACTTCCTCTGAGGTCTACTTTTCGATTGATCAGACAGGAGAGTAAAAAGAGGTTTTGCTCTGGCAGAACAGTCTTTAATGAAGTGCTGGTAGTATAAAACCATACCCAGGTAAGATCTGATCTTCTTTTGAGAAGGAGTTATACCATCTGCTTCCATGAGATCTGCAATCTGGATGTCATTGATCACCTTAACCTTTTCTGGGTCAGTCTGCACACCATTCTCAGTCACAACATGTCCCAAGAACTTAACTGATCTTTTGAGGAACTGGCACTTCTTTGGTGCTAGTTTTAAGTTGTGCTTGGACAAGCGTGAGAAAACTAATTCCAGTCGGTCAAGAGCTACTTGCTCACTCGGTGCAAAAACCATCAGGTTGTCTAAGTAACAAAGAAGGCTTGTGAAATTTTCATCGCCAAAAATGGACATCATCATCCTCATAAAGGTTGCTGGGCTGTTGGTTAACCCCTGAGGAAGACGATTGTACTCGTGGAGACCGAAAGGAGAGGAAAAAGCAGTATACTTTTTATGCTCTTCAAACAAGGGCACATTGTAAAAACCGGAAGTCAAGTCCATTGTTGAAAAGAAAACATTGCCTCCCAGGGCTGCAAGTGCATCTGCCTGGTGTGGGAGTGGGTGAGCATCCTTCACTGTCTTTGCATTTAACCATCTAAAATCAGTACAAATACGAAGATCACCATTCTTCTTCCAAACTAAAACTAATGGTGATGCGTACTCACTCTGAGACTTTCTTATGATGCCCTTCACTTCCATCTCATCCAAGGCAGTGCGAAGCTTTTCATAGTGACAGGGGGCCACACGACGATAAGGTAGTCGAAATGGCTTCTCATCCAACAGGTGAATTTTGTGGACAAAGTCAGTGGCTTCCCCACAGTCCATTTTTCCACGAGAAAAGGTCGACTCATACCTCTCAATGAGATTCAGAAGTCTATCCTTCCACTCCTCTGACACTTCGCAGTTATCCAGGTCTCAATGAGATTCAGAAGTCTATCCTTCCAGATCTTGCAGTCCTAACGTATTCAGCACATTCCTCCTTTCATCACTGGTCAGCACACGACTTACAGGACTCGCTGCACACTGAACATTACTCTGCAAAGACTCAGGTGTAGACAACTCTTCCACTGCTATACAGGTGAAAACATCCACGATCTTTGTGTTCTTCTTGAGAACAATCACTCTGTCTGTAGGGTTCATTATTTTGAATGGCACCCATCTACTGCCCCACATAGGTGTAATAACTCTCCCTATAATCACATTCCGTGGACGGCATTTACATGAGGTTGGTTCAACGATGACGGTGGTACCTACTGAAACAGCCGATGACTCAGGGAGCCGGGCCCACGCAAGATGTTCATGGTGTGGTTCTAGAGTTATTTTCTCCTTCAATTTGGCTGTGCCCACTTTATCAGGCACATCTTCACCCTTCCATCGTTCTACATTTGAAAGAAGAGAAATGAATTGGTCAGGGCATTCAACATCACTCGATTGGTGACATTCAACATCACTCGAATTATCAGGGCTGGACACAAGTCTCCAGTATCCATCAGTCTCTTTCATTTTTTGAATCAGCCACTTGATAGCATTGCTGCCTAAAATCAAATCATCAGTTTGACCAGGAACAACCAAGACTGGAACGACCATTTTACAGGCATACACTGAGAGCTCAAGTTTCATACATCGCTTTTGGTTTAACACGCTGTCCGCCACAACCAATTATGACGACATCACTGGCAGATAACTTTTGCAGATTAGGATTGTGCTGCAACAAGAGAGATTCAGCAGCTTCACTTAACGTACATGCCATGGAGCCGCTGTCGATCATAGCTTTCAGATGAAGGTCGCCCCATACTGTCGCTGGTGTGTAAAACAGACTGTCGATTCTCTGTACTCGGTGTGTGTTCTGAAAAATAACTTTTTTTCCTTCAGGCTCAACTGAATTAGAAAGACGCAGGGTCATAAATAAACATGATGACAGGGTCAGTCATACAGCATTGGTTAGGAGGAATGAACGCATGATCCACACTGTCCTCCCTTGAGTGCAGATCATCTAGTTTCCCAGCTCTTGAGAAGACTGAGATTTCACTCTCTCAGGACAAACGACGCGGGAGTGATGAGGAGAGTGACACTGAAAGCACAACTTTTTCTCAAGACAATGTGTAAGGCCAGAGTGGTCTGGGCTCGAACAGACAGTGCATGGTAGGTCATTGAGTCCCTTCACTCTAGGTAGACTTACTTTGGGTCTAGCGCGTGGACCTTGTTCTCTGCTGGCAGATTCTTTTAACAGGACTTTTTCAAGCAGACTCATGACTCGCTCTAATGCAGAAGCTTCCATAGACCTGGACTGCTGGACATCAGAAGAACTTGGGAGAGCTGCAGTCAACACTTCCACCTCAGATCTGTTGACAGGAATTTTAGTTGGTGCTGTGTGTCTTACTGCAGGTACAAGACTAGTCTCTGAGTGATATTCATTCAAAATATCCTGAACTTCCCGCACAGACCATGCTCTGCAGGTACAAGACAGTCTCTGAGTGATATTCATTCAAAATATCCATCCCGCACAGACCATGCCATTGTTTTAGATCGAAAGGTGATGGCAAGCTCTTTGCAAGGGCAGTGTCTGATGAACATGCGGGTTACCTCTGTTCCTGGACAGTCCAGTACTTTACCCTGTTCTCTCAAGCGGTCAACAGCGATGTCGACTGCGCGGTTCAGTCTGAGCCAGTACTCGAAAGCATCCTCGTTTGGTTTGGGCAATGTGGTGTAAAAGTCAGCCAGTGGAAGGGGAGAACAAGCAGCAGCTTCAAAGTGTTTCCTGAGAATACTGAAGATAGCATCAGGGTTATGTACAATGTCAATGCCACTGTTTCTCACACTGAACTTGACCACATCTCTTGCTTTGCCTCTCAGATGAACCATAATCTCCTCTGCTTGCTGCTCTTTTCTCAGATTATGTCGCTTAGTGTAATCTCTCATGATATCAATCCATTCACTTAAGTCAACAGCATCATAAACTTCACCTCTGAAGCAAGGAGGTTCTTTAACATTTCTTGTAAAGGATAACTCACCTCTGAAGCAAGGAGGTTCTTTAACATTTCTTGGCTTTGCATCAAGTCCAACATTTGCGGAGCTGTGCTTTCTGCTGTCACATTACTGTGGGGGCTGCAGACTGGATGAGTGTCAAGTGTATGTGTTGGGCTTAATCGGGTGACTATGCTGTCTGCAATTTGCTGACCAACCTGGCTAATTATTTCAGTCATTGCAGTAATCAGTTCTGGTGGCTGTGTGTTAGGGTATGGAGTGGATGAAAATACACCCTTTTTTCTCTGGGGAAACATCTGATTCATGACGCGAGGATGTGCCCTCACAAACTAATGGATCTGAATTGGGAGTATGACTGTCTATGGATCCGTGATCATCACTCTGTATATCAGGTCCAATGAACTGCAATGATCTTGGCACATTCAATAAACCCCATCCTCTACCCCTACTTGCACCAACTGGAGTGTGGTGTTTATCAAAACCACTCATTTTGCGCATCAGTACATGTAAAATATGAACACAAAACAGAAAACTGTGTACTAGAACATGAATTGTCCGTTTTTTTGAAAAAGTTGAAAAAGTTCTCTTTTGTTTCCTTTTTTTAATACAACTATATCAGTTCCTTAACAGGATTGTGTCCACCTGACTCCTGTGAAAGCTTTAAGATGAACCCTCGGTCGCTTCAGGAACCATCTTGAAGAAACAGGTCACGGCACCAATGTGACTGTGTTTGTTTTGATGGAATAACACTGGAAGCAGGTGGATGGTCCTTAGTTTTCTTTACTGGCCTGTTAACATAAATCCAAATAAATTGGTTGAATCGCAGATGTTGTAGCACAATACACTTACAGGTGTACAACTCACGAGAACTGCTGGCGCTTCCTAACTCCGCCCCTCTACGTCATGCGTGCAAATGCGTAAGTGACAGCCAATGGCATGTCACCCCAATTTAGTGGATTTAAAACACATAAAACTCCATTACATATATATATTTCTTTTTTCTTGCACTTCAAACTATCACCTGTAGGGGAATTTACAGTTAAGACCTGAGGGGAATTTACAGTTAAGACCTGAAGACCAGATATGTTGAATGAAGACCAGAAGTCAGGAGTGTAGTCAACTAAAAAAAGTTTAGTAAAGAATAGGTTGTAGTTTCATAATGCAGAAGCCAGCTTCAAGTCTCACAAGGAGTTCATAGGCCGCTCTGCTTACATTTTCATTATTACATCAATTATACCTTTTTCTAAGGCCACATTACGTCATTACCGTATTTATTCGAGTATAACGCGCAAAATTTTCTACCAAAAAAATAAATCAAAGTTAGGGATGCGCGTTATGCACGAGGGCTGGGGTGGGGTGGGGTTTGTTTTGACGGCCGGTGTTACGAGATTTTCGGTTTCTGAGATTTTCGGTTTCACTGGGCGGAGCTAACATGAATATTCATGATATTCCTACGCATGCGCGTGCCGCGTGAAACTGAAAATACCAGTCAATGCTTGCACAAATCTCCACATTGAGAAAAGGTAATTAGATCTTAAACGACAAACCACAACTGTTTTTTGTTTGCGAATATGAATTATTACAGACATGTACAGTAAGATAAACGTACTAAACTGACACGAGTCTACGTTAATTTCAGTTACTCTCATTTGCATCTTATTTGTAGAAGTTAAACGGTCTTATTTTTTTTTTACCTAGAGCAAAGCAACAAAACTGTATCTGTATCCTAATAAACTGTTTGTAACTTCCACTGGTGTGATTATTCTGCTGCCATAGGTTATAAACAGGAACATGCAATAGACCCTGTTGCACCCATTCTTATCTTTTGCATTGTGTGTTTGTATAAATCTTACTCAAAATATTGCCATTATAAAGAATTTACTCAATTAATGTAGCTCATAACTTGATGTTTAATGTGTGGAATAAAATACAAGAGTGTCCCAGATGATAGTTTATTGTTTTAGCAGACTGGACAAATCAAAAGACTCATGAAGTTCCCTGTAGGTTACAAAAAATAACCAAACAGGAACTAAATGGGAACCTTAAAGGAATGTTCTGTGTTTACTGGGTTTCCTGAATGAAATCAGCATATTCACTTTGTTAAAGGGAAAGGACCACAGGTGCTTAGGAGGCTATAGTTCTCGCCTTGGAGCGTCGGTCAGAACGCAGGACAGGAGGCAGGAATCAGTTTGAACAGTTTACTGATTTTCTTCAGCAGCACAGACAGACATTAGACTTCAATGGTGTTACATGTATCTCACAGGTGCAGATTAGGAAGCAGTAGTGGTGGGTTTACATAGCCAACTTGATGGTATGTATGTGTTTGTGTGGCTGTAAATAAACAAAACAGTAGTAAATGTTACATGCACCATATAATGCACCATTATTGAGAAATTACCACAATCAGTACAATAGTAATCACTTAACCAGATGATTCCTAAACTATCTTTCTCTATTCCTTGACAAATTTGTTTGTACAGAACAAATAAAGATAAATATGTGTGATAATACAAATGAGCATTCAACAATGACGTTCGTCTTTTGCTAACGAGACGGCATGACTCATTAATTACACTCGAGTGGATTTATGACCCAAATACTCGATTACTACTAAATATTCACATATATATTCACCCTTAAACAAATAACGAAGAATATATAACTCACTTTTCTCCAATGGACGCACACAATAAGTAATATTGAACACACACGCTACAGGACTTCTGGAACAGTCTTTCGTGTTGCGCAGCTGTTTTTGTCATGCGCATATCACATGTACATCACATCCGTAAATGGCCACTAGGTGGCGACTTCGCTACCTTTGTAACACACTTCATGTAATATCAAGATAAAGCACTGTAAACTCCAACTAGAGAGGATAAAGTTCGTCGAGACAAACTTTAGAAGTTGGCTGAGAAAGTCGCACCGGAACCTTTAATTTTGCATGTTGGTAGCACAATTTAACATTAACTATGAAATACGTTACGAAACCAGAAATTAACAGGTTGCCAAGTTGTTCTGGGTGGTTGCTAGGGTGTTGCTAAGCAGTTGCTATGGTATCCTGGGTGGTTGCTAAGGTGTTGCTAGGAGGTTGCTAGGGTAACCAGAGTGGTTGCTAGGCGGTTGCTAGGGTATCCTAGATGGTTGCTAGGGTGTTGCTAGGCAGTTGCTAGGGTATTTTGGGTGGTTGCTAGGGTGTTGCTAGGCGGTTGCTAGGGTAAAAGGGTGGTTGCTAGGGCGTTGCTAGGCAGTTGCTAGGGTATTTTAGGTGGTTGCTAAGCAGTTGCTAGGGTATCTGGGGCGGTTGCTAGGGTGTTGCTAGGTGGTTGCTAGGGTAACTGGGGTGGTTGCTAAGGTGTTGCTAGGTGGTTGCTAGGGTAAACAGAGGGGTAGCTAGGGTGTTGCTAGGTGGTAGCTAGGCAGTTGCTAGGGTACTTTGGGTGGTTGCTAGGCAGTTGCTAGGGTATTTGGGGTGGTTGCTAGGGTGTTGCTAGGGTATTTTGGGTGGTTGCTAGGGTGTTTTGGGTGGTTGCTAGGCAGTTGCTATGGTGTTGCTAGGTGGTTGCTAGGGTAACTGGGGTGGTTGCTAGGATATCCTGAGTGGTTGCTAGGGTGTTGCTAGGTGGTTGCTAGGGTAACCGGGGTGGTTTCTAGGGCGTTGCTAGGCAGTTGCTAGGGTATCTGGGGCAGTTGTTAGGGTGTTGCTAGGTGGTTGCTAGGGTAACTGGGGTGGTTGCTAGGGTATCCTAAATGGTTGCTAGGCAGTTGCTAGGGTATTTTGGGGGGTTGCTAGGCAGTTGCTAGGGTAACTGGGGTGGTTGCTATGATGTTACTAGGTAGTTGTGAGGCCTTCTGGGTAGTTACTATGGCATTCATAGCACAATTTAACACTTAGCTAATCATTATTAGCATCTAGCTATTCACTGCTAGCATGTGTAGCATGTTGACAGTTCTGTTTGCTAGCATGAGTCAATAAACCCAACCCCCATGTCTCTACGATGCTCAGATCCAGAGATATAGGTCTGGCTAAACGGTTGCTAGGGTACTCTGTTTGGTTGTTAGTACTCTGTTTGGTTGTTAGGCTTCATAGTGATCTTGAGACACTCATTGGTTGCCTGATTAGAAAGAGCCCTCCCCCTTGAATCTATGATATTGTGATGCAGAGTTACATTCAATACAAAATTCCTATGTAAGTTACCTTGAAACATGAAGGGAATGAGGCAGGAAACAGGAAGTGCAAGCACTTCCTGTTTCCTGTCCTTTGCCATATAAGGTAGAATGGCAGCATCACTGATTCTGATTGGATGAGAGACAGTTATAGAACCGCCCCTGCACTGACTCTCAGCAGCTGCAGTGTTTAGATTTGAATTTGGAGACAGTTGGAGTTTGAAATATCTGAACATTCCGCAATGCAAAGTCAATGGGACTTTTTTGGGGCTTTTTTTCACCATTTTTAGGAAAACCGTAGGTCCGATTCCTTAGAAAAGATATAGCAACTAAATTCAGAACAGGCCTGCGGCCTGTTCTGATTTTGGGGTATGTAGCACTAACGCTGTAGGACGAGATACTGTCAACAAAAGGGTCTCAGAAGAATAATAATAACTAGAGAGGATAAAGTTCGTCGAGACAAACTTTAGAAGTTGGCTGAGAAGGACGCACCGGAAACGTTAATTTCGCATGTTGGTAGCACAATTTAACATTAAATACAAAGTACATTACGAAATCAGAAATTAACAGGTTGCTAAGGTCTTCTGGGTGGTTGCTAGGCAGTTGCTAGGGTATCCTGGGTGGTTGCTAGGGTGTTGCTAGGCAGTTGCTAGGGTATTTTGGGTGGTTGCTAGGGTGATGCTAGGCGGTTGCTAGGGTAAACAGGGTGGTTGCTAGGGTGATGCTAGGCGGTTGCTAGGGTATTTTGGGTGGTTGCTAGGCAGTTGCTAGGGTAACCAAAATGGTTGCTAGGCGGTTGCTAGGGTATCCTGGGTGGTTGCTAGGGTGTTGCTAGGCAGTTGCTAGGGTATTTTGGGTGGTTGCTAGGGGGATGCTAGGCGGTTGCTAGGGTAAACAGGGTGGTTGCTAGGGCGTTGCTAGGGTATTTTGAATGGTTGCTAGGCGGTTGCTAGGGTATTTTGGGTGGTTGCTAGGGTGTTGCTAGGGTAACCAGAGTGGTTGCTAGGCGGTTGCTAGGGTATCCTGGGTTGTTGCTAGGGTGTTGCTAGGCAGTTGCTAGGGTATTTTGGGTGGTTGCTAGGGTGATGCTAGGCGGTTGCTAGGGTAAACAGGGTGGTTGCTAGGGCGTTGCTAGGCAGTTGCTAGGGTATTTTGGGTGGTTGCTAGGCAGTTGCTAGGGTATCTGGGGCAGTTGCTAGGGTGTTGCTAGGTGGTTGCTAGGGTAACTGGGGTGGTTGCTAGGGTATCCTGAGTGGTTGCTAGGCAGTTGCTAGAGTATTTTGGGTGGTTGCTAGGCAGTTGCTAGGGTAAACAGGGTGGTTGCTAGGGCGTTGCTAGGCAGTTGCTAGGGTATTTTGGGTGGTTGCTAGGCAGTTGCTAGGGTATCTGGGGCAGTTGCTAGGGTGTTGCTAGGTGGTTGCTAGGGTAACTGGGGTGGTTGCTAGGGTATCCTGAGTGGTTGCTAGGCAGTTGCTAGAGTATTTTGGGTGGTTGCTAGGCAGTTGCTAGGGTAAACAGGGTGGTTGCTAGGGCGTTGCTAGGGTATTTTGGGTGGTTGCCAGGGTGTTGCTAGGGTATCTGGGGCGGTTGCTAGGATGTTACTAGGTAGTTGTGAGGTCTTCTGGGTAGTTACTATGGCATTCCTAGCACAATTTAACACTTAGCTAACCACTATTAGCATGTAGCTATTCACTGCTAGCATATGTAGCATGTTGGAAGTCCTGTTTGCTAGCATGAGTCAATAGACCCAACCCCCATGTCTCTACGATGCTCAGATCCAGAGATATAGGTCTGGCTAACCGGTTGCTAGGGTACTCTGTTTGGTTGTTAGGGAGTGGCTTCATAATGATCCTGAGACAGTCATTGGTTACCTGATTAAAAAGAGCCCTCCCCCTTGAGTGTACGATACTGTGATACAGAGTTATGTTCAATACAAAATCCCTGTGCAAGTTACCATGAAACATGAAGGGAATGAAACAGGAAACAGGAAGTGCAAGCACTTCCTGTTTCCTGTCATTTGCCATATTAGGTAGAATGTCAGCATCACTGATTCTGATTGGATGAGAAACAGTTGATAGAACCGCCCCTTCACTGACTCTCAGCAGCTGCAGTGTTTAGATTTGAATTTTGACAGTTGGATTTTGAAATATCTGAACATTCAATGGGACTTTTTTGGGGGCTTTTTTCGCCATTTTTAGGAAAACCGTAGGTCCGATCCCTTAGAAAAGATATAGCACACTATTTCAGAACAGGCCTGCGGCCTGTTCTGATTTTGGGGTCTGTAGCACCAAAGCTGTAGGTCGAGTTAGAGTCAGAAAAAGGGTCTCAGAAGATTAATAATAATAAGTTTAAGTCGAACAACAGTAAGTTGGCTGCTTCTCAGCCAACTTAATAACTAGAGAGGATAAAGTTCGTCGAGACAAACTTTAGAAGTTGGCTGAGAACGTCGCACCGGAAACGTTAATTTCGCTAATTAACGTTAATTTAGGGTTACTGGAGTGGTTGCTAGGGTAATCAGAGTGGTTGCTAGGGTGTTGCTAGGCAGTTGCTAGGGTAACTGGAGTGGTTGCTAGGGTGTTGCTAGGTGGTTGCTAGGGTAACCTGGGTGGTTGCTAGGGTATTGCTAAGGAGTTGCTAGGGTAACTGGAGTGGTTGCTAGGGTGTTGCTAAGGTAACCGGGGCGGTTGCTAGGGTATTTTGGGTGGTTGCTAGGGTAACCAGAGTGGTTGCTAGGGTATCCTGGGTGGTTGCTAGGGTGTTGCTAGGCGGTTGCTAGGGTAACTGGTGTGGTTGCTAGGGTTTTGCTATGTGGTTGCTAGGGTAACCTGGGTGGTTGCTAGGGTGTTGCTAAGGAGTTGCTAGGGTAACCAGAGTGGTTGCTAGGGTGTTGCTAAGGTAACTGGGGCGGTTGCTAGGGTATTTTGGGTGGTTGCTAGGGTGTTGCTAGGTGGTTGCTAGGGTAACCAGAGTGGTTGCTAGGAGGTTGCTAGGGTATCCTGGGTGGTTGCTAGGGCGTTGCTAGGCAGTTGCTAGGGTATTTTGGGTGGTTGCTAGGCAGTTTCTAGGGTATCTGGGGTGGTTGCTAGAGTGTTGCTAGGTGGTTGCTAGGGTAACTGGGGTGGTTGCTAGGCAGTTGCTAGGGTATCCGGGGTGGTTGCTATGATGTTACTAGGTAGTTGTGAGGTCTTCTGGGTAGTTACAATGGCATTCCTAGCACAATTTAACACTTAGCTAACCCCTATTAGCATGTAGCTATTCACTGCTAGCATATGTAGCATGTAGGAAGTCCTGTTTGCTAGCATGAGTCAATAGACCCAACCCCCATGTCTCTACGACACTCAGAAGCAGAGATATAGGTCTGGCTAAACTGTTGCTAAGGTACTCTGTTTGGTTGTTAGGGAGTGGCTTCAAAGTGATCATGAGACACTCATTGGTTGCCTGATTAAAAAGAGCCCTCCCCCTTGAATCTATGATATTGTGATGCAGAGTTACATTCAATACAAAATTCCTATGTAAGTTACCTTGAAACATGAAGGGAATGAGGCAGGAAACAGGACGTGCAAGCACTTCCTGTTTCCTGTCCTTTGCCATATAAGGTAGAATGGCAGCATCACTGATTCTGATTGGATGAGAGACAGTTATAGAACCGCCCCTGCACTGACTCTCAGCAGCTGCAGTGTTTAGATTTGAATTTGGAGACAGTTGGAGTTTGAAATATCTGAACATTCCGCAATGCAAAGTCAATGGGACTTTTTTTCGGGCTTTTTTCGCCATTTTTAGGAAAACCGTAGGTCCGATCCCTTGGAAAAGACATAGCAACGCGAGAGACAGTCTGTAGCACTAACGCTGTAGGACGAGATGCGTTTAGAAAAAGGTGCTCAGAAGAATAATAATAATAATAAAAATAAGTTTATTAGCATTTCAATATGTTGGCTGCTTCTCAGCTGATTTTTCGTGGGACAAAACGAACATCGTACGCCTGATCGCTTAGAAAAGATATAGCACACCTCACCTCAATAAGCCGCACAATTTGACATCTCATTTGTGGGTCTACGACCAACGGTGCCAGAGGAGTAGCGCGCCGAAGTTTCGTTTAGGAGAATAGTAATCACAACACTAGAATGTACATTTCCTGAAGAAAATGTGAGTGGTGCTCGCAGTGGCAGAATTCGGGCCCGGGCCAGATGCAGCAGTGTCGGAGAAACAGAGAGAACCCACCGCCATGTCTGTACGATGTTCTGATGTTGAGATATGGCTGATTCATGTGTTTGTATGGTTGCTACGGTTCTCTATATGGTTGCTATGGTGTGGTCATACAGTTTATGGGATGATATCTAAAGACTATTTGGCAGTCTGAGCTTGAAAGTTCAAACTCTGTGCTTCTACAACATTCCAGTACTGAAATATGGCTTGTAAGCGTTGTTTTACGGTTGCTAGGGTGCTGTAAATGGTTGTTAAGGCTTGGCTATGGAGATGGTATGTCACTACTTATTCACTGCTTGATAGGCAAACGAGCCCAGTCCCGAGCCTCTACGACCTTCAGAACCAAAGATATTTGTCCCATGTTAAGTCAAAGGGGCTTTTTTCGGCTGATTTTTCGTGGGACAAAACGAACATCGTACGCCTGATCGCTTAGAAAAGATATAGCACACCTCCCCTCAATAAGCCGCACGATTTGACATCTCTTTTGTGGGTCTACGACCAACGGTGCATGAGGAGTAGCGCGCCGAAGGTTGGTTTAGGAGAATAGTAATTACAACACTAGAATGTACATTTCCTGAAGAAAATGTGAGTGGTGCTCGCAGTGGCAAAATTCGGGCCCGGGTCAGGTGAGGCAGGGTCGGACACCATTGGCAGAGAGCCAACCGCCGTGTCTGTATGACGTTCTGATGCTGAGATATATGCTTTAAGATGTTTGTATGGTTGCTAGGGAACTCTATATGGTTGCTATGGTATGGTCCTAGAGTTCATGGGACGATATTTAAAGACTTTTTACTAGTCTGAGCTTAAAACCTCAAACTCTGTGCTTCTACAACATCCCAGTCCTGAAATATGGCATGCAAGCGGAATTTTACGTTTGCTAGGCTGCTATAAACGGTCGCTAGGGCGTGGCTATGAAGATGGTGTGTCACTACTTATTCAATGCTTGATAGGCCGAGTCAAACGAGCCCAGTCCCAAGCCTCAACGACCTTCTAAACCAAAGATATGATTTTACAAATATTTGGCCCATGTTAAGTCAATGGGGCATTTTTCGGCTGATTTATCGTAGGACAAAACAAATATCGTACGCCTGATCGCTTAGAAAAGATATAGCACACCTCACCTCAATAAGCCGCACGATTTGACATCTCATTTGTGGGTCTACGACCAACGGTGCCAGAGGAGTAGCGCGCCGAAGTTTCGTTTAGGAGAATAGTAATCACAACACTAGAATGTACATTTCCTGAAGAAAATGTGAGTGGTGCTCGCAGTGGCAAAATCCAGCCCGGGCCTGGTGCGGCTGGTGTTCTGGGTGGTTTCTATGGCATTATTAGCATAATCTAACACTTAGCTAGTCCCTATTAGCATGTAGCTATTCACTGCTAGCATATGTAGCATGTAAGAAGTCCTGTTTGCTAGCATGAGTCAATAGAGCCAACCCCCATGTCTCTATGACGCTTAGAACCAGAGATATGGGTCTGGCTAAATGGTTGCTAGGGTAAACTATTTGGTTGCTAAGGAGTGGCTTTTCAGCTCGAAGTGATGTTACTCCAAAGGCTGATTGTCAAATAGACCCAACCCCCATGTCTCTACGATACTCAGAAGCAGAGATATGGGTCTGGCTAAACGGTTGCTAGGGTACTCTGTTTGGTTGCTAAGGAGTGGCTTGGTACCTGCCAGTCATGTTACTCCAAAGGCTGATTGTCTAATTGACCCAACTCCCATGTCTCTACGACTTTCTGATGCAGAGATATAGGACTGCCTAAATGGTTGCTAGGATACTATTTTTGGTTGCTAAGGAGTGGCTTAGCGTCTGCCAGTGATGTCCCTCCAAAGGCTCCTTGTGAGTATGAACGATATAAACCAACCAGAATGCCTCTACGACATTCAGAACTGAAGATATCTCACTTTGTATTTGGTTGCTAAGGTGATCCATAATGGTTGCTAGGGCGTGGCTAGGAAGTGTTCAAGACGTTGGTGATTGGCAGTTTGCAGCCCCGAGTCAATCGAGCCCATCCTCAAATTTCTATGACTGTTCTATCCAGAGATAGAAGTCGATCAATTTGAATAGAAGTCTATGGGATGGGTTGCTAAGGTGCTCTAAATGGTTGCTAGGGCGTGGCTTAATCGCTTCCCAGTGATCCTGAGACACTCATTGGTCGCCTGAGTAAAATGAGCCCTCCCCCTTGTCTCTGTGACGCTGTGCTGCAGAGTTATGTTCAATTCAAAATCCCTATGCACATAGTAGATGGCGTTTCATGGGACGGTTTTCCCCATTCATTTCAATGGGGAAAGTTTGGGAGCTCTAGCACCCCAGGGGTGTAACTTTTACCCCATTTTGTGGTATGTTCTCATAGAGCCATCCACCCTCTTCAGATGTGGCGAGTTTCGTCTTTTTACAAATTTCTCGCTCCGAGTTATTAATCGTCAAAGTCGTTTGCAACGCGTTTAAATACTCTTCTAGGATTTCCGTTTCCATTGCGTCTATGGGGGCACGTTTGGGCAGCTCTAGCACCCCAGGGGTGCAACTTTTACCCAATTTTTTTGTATGTTCTTACAGAGCCTGCCAGCCTCTACAAATGTGGCGAGTTTCATCTTTTTACAAATTTCTCGCTCCGAGTTATTAATCGTCAAAGTTGGTCGCAATGTTAAGTCAATGCGTTTTTTCGGCTGCTTTTTCGCCCCTGGGGCGAACATCGTACCCCCGATCCCTTAGAAAAGATATAGCACACCTCTCCTCAATAGGCCGCACGTTTTGTTGCCCTATTCATGGGTCTAGGACAAAACACCTAGGAGGAGTAGCGCGCCGAAAAAAAAGTGAAGGAAGAATAATAATAAAAACCATTGATGTCTATGGGGCAAGTTTGGGCAGCTCTAGCACCCCAGGGGTGCAACTTTTACCCCATTGTGTGGTATATTCTTTTAGAGCATGCCAGCCTATTCAAATGTGGTGAGTTTCATGTTTTTACAAATTCCTCACTCAGAGTTATTGAGAGTCAACGAATTTTTCAAATCATTGTCTATGCGTTTTTTTTCGGTACTTTTTCGCCCCTGGGGCGAACATCGTACCCGCCATCGCTTTGTAAAGATAGAGCATCACTCTCCTCAATCGGCCGCACGTTTTGACGCCTCATTCATGGGTCTGGGACCAACGCTCTAGGAGGAGGAGCGCGCCGAAAATTTGGTGGTATCAGCATCATTATTATAGGCTTGGTAAGATAGTAATAGTAGTGCTCGAGGCGAGCACCACTAACTAGAATGTACATTTCCTGAAGAAAATGTGAGTGGTGCTCGCAGTGGCAAAATTCGGCCCGGGCCAGGTGAGGCAGTGTCGGACACCATTGCCAGAGAGCCAACCGCCATGTCTGTACGATGTTCCAGTGCTGAGATATGGCTGATTCATGTGTTTGTATGGTTGCTATGGTCTGGTCATACAGCTAACTGTCTCTATCATCATGTGGGGATTAAAATTTGACATATTTTAGAATGAGATTTGGATTTTGACTAATTAGGACCCTACTCGCCATAACAGCATAACATTATGATACCACATGAGGACATCTGTACAATATGTGTTTTTTACTTCACAGTTTATCTCACTTATTTTATTCCACATCTCTTATTTTTTTTACTAGATTTATTCATAATTCATAATCTACAAAATGTTTATTGTATTCTTTTTCATGTACATACATACAGTACACACAGAGGCCTCTATTATAGTAATTTTATAAATGTACACGTGTATATACATACATTTAAATGCAGTATGAGCACGAATAGTTGCAGTTTTCTTAACCTTCGTCATAAAAAGTGATGCATTAAATGGTAAACCTAAATTCTCATAGATCAATTGAAGACGTAACACTATTTATATGGTTATATGTTTTAAGAAAGGTTTCTATGTCCCACATCAGAAATTAAATGAGCGTGATATTGACACTTCAAAATAAGAGTCCCGATGTTATTTCTTTGATCATTCTTGATACACTTACATAATAAACTATATATTTGTTTTTGTAAAACACTGCACATGCCAATTTCTACTTTTCATACTAGGCTTTCACTCAAAACCGATCTAATGTGGATTTGTTTTAATCATATAAAAAGCATATTTCAACCCTTTAACCTGCCTACCATGTACACATCTTTTATTGCTGTGAAAACATAGCGAAATGCATGGTTTTCATATACGATGGTAATCTTTCACATATAGAAATATCATTGTATCAATATTTGGTAGGTTGATGTACAGACTCAGAATGAGGATTCGAAGAGACACTATGATTGACATGTGAACAGCCAATGATATTCAGTCATGACAGCGATCGGGGAAATGAAAGACAATACCATTCGTTACATACACTAGTGAAACATTAATAATGATCATCTCAAACAAAAATTATTTGACTTTAATGCATCAAACACTTTTGTACAAATGCACTCTACAGGTCTTAAGTTGTAAAAGTAAAGTTTAATTTGAATAACCCTCTTACCAACTTATTGCAGCACCTGTGAACATGCCCACATCTTCTCTGAAGTTCACAAGAAAGTATTCTTAATGTGCAATTAAATCATGTTCAATAAAGACAAAACAACTGGATTGTGCCAATTCACCTGAATATTTATTGAAGTTTAAGAAAAAACGCCTGTTGTGCCAAATCTCATCCACCACACCCGATAACAGCAGCAAAGTCTGATAACATAACATTAACTTTTAGCATGGTATATAATTATACATTTGTGCTGTCAAATAATATATGCAAATGTGTGGTGATGTTTTTAACAATGATAATATATCTAAGTTTCTTACTTACAAATCTTCATGTCTCAAGCTTTTATGCTTTTATATTGGCATTATCTCTATCCACAGGTGTTGAACTTGTATTAAGTGTATTTTATAAAGTAATAAAATGAACCTTAGAATAAAGTTAAATTAATACTACATAGAAACGCATATGTAGAAAATATTTTATAAAAGCAATAAGACAAGTGAAGTCGTGATTTAAGAAAAGCTAAGTTGTGTAACACCATTTAGCTGTTCTGAAATCACTAAAGCATTCATGATGGAGTTTGTGTGGAACAGCTTGTACTGTGAACTGAAACGCGCACAGATAAAGAGCCACACACACACTCCACCTTGAAACAGTGCATCACAATATATTTATAAACTTAAATTGCATGTTTATGATTAACTCTACATTAAGCCACGTAATGATTTAATTTTGACTTCAAATTAATTGTGCAGCACTAGTTATTAACATTGATTTACATTTTCATGAGTTAATTGAAGATGGAGATAATTTTGGTCAGTAAGGGTCAGAGAGGTAGACAGGATTTGGCACAACACCCCCAGTGAGCAAGCCAATGGCGACTGTGGCAAGGAAAACAACTCCAAATAGGAGAAAAACCTTAAGAGGAACCAGACTCAAAAGGGGGAACCCATCCTCTTCTGGCATAGCGTATACATTACACTAACATTATTATTTCAGCAAATATAGATCTGTAGAAATAAAAATAAAAACAGTTTTATAATCTTTTAAATATTTTGGAGATAAAGCTGAAAAAGAGTAAAATCAACATTAAACAGTAAAAGACAAATATAACTGGGATAAAATACTTTCTTTTGGTGGGTGAAAGTATTAACGTGCCTAAGACTATTGCACAGTACAATATATAAATATACTCTGTACTGCGCAAGAGTCTATATATTAATTCCATAGAGATCGGTGGTGTAATGATGCGTCGCCCGCCATCTAGTCACTGGATCCGACAGCATACAGACTGGATATCCTGAGGTAGACCAGAAGCAGAAGTTAAAACACATCATTATGTTAGTGGATGCATGTGAATTGTATGATAAAATGCACTGAAACACTAGACTTTACAATTAGAATTGATAAACTTTACCTCAGTACTTTCCTGTGCTTGTTTTGCTGTGGTCCTTCATGTCATGTCCCTTCCTATAGAAATTAAATAAATGAAAGACGGGGTCACTACATACAGACAGTACTAATAAACAAAAAAGCAGGCAAAAAGAAATTACCACATATGCAGCTTGTCACCAGTGTTGTAGCACACTTGATGATCTCAGACATTCTGACTTCAACTGTCCAGTTGCTGAAAAACAACAAGTACAAATTAGATTCAGATCTAATTTCTTTCTTGGAAATGTGGTTATGATGTACTGTAGTAGTTATTGAAGCGGAATCTTTAAACACTTAGCTTTGGATGGTGGTTTTCGGTCCAGTCTTGCATTGCTATATTCTCCAAACTCTTCCTGCAACTTTACAGAAGGGCACATATTAAATTACTATTAGAATAACAGCGGACTGCATATATTGCACAGATTGAACGCATTGAGGTTAAAATTTCTATCAGTCAAAAAATATACTACAACAGTGTGCGTTTTTCTCGTTTATATCTTACTGCCACTATTGCTCTCATTGTCATATGTACTCACTGCATCCTGTCTGCCGCTGCTGCCTTCACCGTCTAGAGTCCTCCCTGGAGCTGCAACACTACTCCTTACGTGAAAGCTGAAACCAAAGCTCATTTACGTAAAATACAGTACACAACACTATGATACTTACGACGACGGGATGATTTTCCACATTGCAATACGACCATATGTAGAACTTGAAGGCCTAGGGCCCGTCCTGTGGCCACACCCGCAACGTGAACAAGTTGCTGAGCGCCCTTCAAGTTTGATATGGCGTGCCAATGCAACACAAAGGATTAGGCCATCACAGTCTAGAGTCCTCCCTGGAGCTGCAGCACTACTCCTTCCTTGATTCATCCTGCTGATGAGGCTGTAAGATACAGTACACGGCACTATGATAGCTACGCAAAACACCCGATTGAAGGCACAGATCCGGCTGAGAGAGGTAAATGTGGTCCAGTAGTGTATGCTTTTTGGTGGTTGCTGTGGTGATCAGTTGCTTATATCTTCTAGTTGTGAACAATTCCAGAACCTTCTTTTCTCCTGTGCTTAGAAGATCCTCATTGAAGTCTCCACAGACGACGACAGGATGATTCTCCACCAACTCCAGATAATCCAGGAGACTGGTCAAGTTCCTCAAGAACTCTTCCAAAGAGTAGCGCGGGGGCCTGTAGACAGCAGCGACCGTTGCTCTGATTGGACCATCTATTTTGATGACGACGAACTCCAGATCGGTCACATTCTGGATAAACTGCCTAGGCTGAGCTGAGATGTGCTTTTTACAATATATGGCGACTCCACCTCCATCCATCTGTGCAATATCCTGACGCGTTGAGTAGGAGACGTGTCTGTTACGTGTAAACAAGTTGAATCCTTCCAGTTGGTGATGTGCTGCAACGAACGATCCGGTGAGATGTGTTTCCGTCAGGCAAAGAATATCCGACAGCAGCAGTTCGTGATGGCATCTGATGTCGTCTATGTGGGATGGCAGGCCTTCGGTGTTGTGATGAACGATCTTGAGCGTTTGTTCCGTGTCGGCGTCTCTAATCCATTCCAAAAGTGGCATGATTCCCTTGAAAGTTGCTTTCCTCATATTCTGCAACGCGGCTGTGACTGCAGGATCGGCATAAATTTTATTTTCTATAAAGTCCGTCACGTGTAATCCACAAAGTGAGGTTGTTCTGCTGAGGGCGACGTAGGCCATTCCCGGCTCGAAAATTCTCTTCATTGACACTACAGCGTTCTGCAAGGTCATCCCTTGAACTTTGTGAGCTGTGCAGGCGTAAGCTAACTTTACAGGGAACTGTCGACGAACGGCTCCTGTCCTTGGACTTTCCTCGGCTCTCTCGATATACACCAAGTCATCTTTTTCACCTTGCACCCTTCTGCGGTGTTTCCTGCCTGCGCTGGGATTGTCGAGCTGAAGTCCTAGCATCTGTACGGTGTCAATTCCATCTTTTGTCTTAATGACAATATTCGCGATGCTCCCAAAAGATCCATTGACGATTCCGTCTTCAACGTCCAGATTCCTAGTTACCATTACTCTTACGCCCACTGCAATTTGAATGGTGTCTAGTAGGTCATCCTTTTTCCCAATGACAGGCTTCTTCAGTCTTTTCATCCCTCCTGTTCTCGGGTCCTTCCTGTAGTCCTCGGCATTGACAGTCACGACATCAGAGTGAAGGGCATGGATCGTTTCAGTGTTGTGCCTGTGAACTTCCTTGTTTGTGGCAAAGACGTGCAGTGCAGTGCGGGGACAGTCTTTGGGGTCCTTCACAACCTGCAGCAACAAACTTTTATCAGCTTCACCAAGAGCGTCGGTCTTCCTCTTTACTCGCAGTCTGTTCAAAAGTTGGGCGAAAGCAAGGTCCTCTTTCTGACGCATGATTTCTTTGAGAGTTATCATTTGGAAATGGTCTTTCCAGAAGTCCAAAACGTCGTCCTCATATACACAGAGTGGTTTGGCTCTACCAGTAGGTGGTAGTTGATAAAAGTCTCCCACAGCGAGAACAGAGATTCCCCCAAAAGGTTTCTTGCTGCCTTTAATTTGCTGAAATCGCCAATTTACATAGGCAAAAAGATCCTTCGAAACCATGGACACCTCGTCGATGATCAGAATCTCCACGTCGCGTAGTTTAGCCCGTAGTTCGTCCAAGGCATTTCCAAGTCCTTGGTATGGTGGCTTCAGATTCCTTGGAAGTTTTAGAATTGAATGAAGCGTTTGTCCGGAAATGTTGAATGCCGCCGTTCCAGTAAAGGCACTCAAGAGCACTGTAGGCACAGACAGATCCCCTTCCTCTCGGAGTCGAGGCAGTTGTCGTAGAATTTTGGTCGCTTCCGTGTATATGCACTTGATGACGTGTGATTTGCCACAACCAGCACCACCTGACACGAAGTAGAAGAACTGTTCCGGATTATGACCCCATACACGCTTGTGACACCACTGGCAGACAGTGTAGAATATGGCGGCCTGCGTTTCATTTAGACTCCTATATAGCTTCCTCACAAACTCATGGCTCAACTGCGGTTCCTCTCTTTGTGGCACGACTCCATCTCCACCTTCAAGAATCCGATATTCCGGGACATCATCGTGCGCATCCTCATCGTCTGGATTGATGTTTTCTCGTTCTGCAATGCACTCCAAGCGATCCACTTCAACTTCAGGTGCGAAAGCGGTCCACGCGTTCTCGGCCGGTCCTTGTTGTTGCAGTTGATCGAATGCTTTGTCCACTTCGTCGCTGTGTTTCTCGAACTTTTCCTTGTGTGCTTCCACTATGGCGTGTACAGCCATCAGGAGGCCAGGGTGCGTTGGAAGCTCCACAGATGCAAATTTGAAAAACAGCTCATATGTTGGAAATTTCGGAGGTTTTAACTGTGCGTTGAAACGATGTGGCATATACAACTTCAGTAAGCGACTGTAAAATTTTTCTGGTTGTTTTTCCTCTGAGAACCGTGCGAATCTAATAACGGCGGCCTTGCCCACAGTTCTCTTCTGAAAAAATCCCATGCCGTTCAGCAGCCGGTGAACATTTTTTCCTTCCGTTTGCCGTCCATATACGATACGGTATTCTGAAGCAAAATCCGCCAGACACATTTTCTCAAACTCTCGTGATTGAGGCCTTGCTCTGTATTTGTCGATTATTCCAGACATCCTCTGAATCGGGATCTTTGTTTTGCAAGACACTAAGGGGCAGACTCATCTTCAGTGCGTCATCATCCGTTGGTATAAACACGACGCTTCGTGAACACTTCTTCATGGGTAAGCTACATGTTCGTGCGACGGACTCCTGAGCGCTTACTTGCCTGTGTTTCGAGTAGGCCTGCATTATGTGCTTCATTTCGTCTTCCTGGTTAACGTCCCTTTCCCGCACGCCCTTGATGACATTCTTTAGCAAATCACTCATTTCATGCTCCGGCTTGGAAATGTATGACAGCATGTACATGATGCAGCTGAAAGGGTCAAGGATGTACTGAATGTCCATGTTCGCATTCCAGGCCCTCAGTAGATCAGGATTGTACCCATTGACCCAAGACTCTTTTGGATCACGCTTTAATAGAACAACGCTGGAAGTCGACACCTCCTCGACGTACTTATTGTATTCATCCATGGTTAGAGCACACTTTGAGAGTAGCTCTGGCAAGCTGTCAAAGGACGCTTGGGGATCATTCAAGAGATCCCACACCGGCTTCAGTTTCAGCCTGGCCTCGCTCATTGCTTTGCGGACAGCATCCCGTCTCAACTTCCCTCTATCTGATTCCTTTTCGGCTTTGCTATCCTCTGCTACATGACAGTTTGGTCGTGGACAAGGCATTGCATTTTTAGACGCAGACATGCAGCTTCCAGATGAGGAAGGGTCCGTGTTTTCCTTTTCATCACACGGTGGTCGCGGACGAGTGATTGTAGTGCTCGACACTGGAAGCTTTGGGAACCCAAATCGGCATAGCTTGTTACCTTTCTTGCACGACTTGGAGTGATTCCTGCTGTGAAGTTGAACCTCCGTGACAATCTGATGAAGTTCCGGATCAGCCGTAGCATCAGGCAACCGACATGTTATGTAGCGGTCAATAAAAGCCCAGACGACCTCATCAGAGTCGTCTTCGAACACGGGTGCATCCTTTACCCAAACGAGAAGATGGATATGTGGGCTTCCTCTAGCCTGAAACTCAACTCTGTAGAAGTAATCCTCAACCTTACCGATGGGTTGGGCGTGCGACAGAAGCAGATGAGTCATTAGTGCATCCACACGTTTCTCAAACATGCGCATTACTGTGACAGGGTTGCTACGAAGTATTTCGCATTTTGTCGTCCAGTCAAGCTCTGAAAAGTCGATCAGTTCACCTTGCTGGGCCTTGATTGCTGTTATTACTTCAGGCCATCGCATTTCGGCCGCACTGAATGTGCAAAAAAACGTTGGGGTGCCTAATTGTCTGATCATGGCCTGTAGATCCCTTAAGGTTTTCTCCCAATAAGAAGGAGAGCCTCTCAGTGGTTGCATGAACCGTGTGGCCTCTTTGTTGTGCAGCAGTCGTTCGATCTCCTGGTTGTTCTGAAGCAGTTTGTTTGAAATCCTTCGGCCATCTCTTGTGATGGGTTTTCCTTTTCGCAACTGGATGGACATGCTGTTCCTCGCCAGTTGGGTTTCCGTCACAAACTGTGCAAAGAAAAGGTAGCTCTGATCTCTTGCGAAACGGGTGTCAACGCAGAACAATCTTGCGTTGAAATACATGCTCGGAGATACTGCTATTTGACGTTCCTCATCAATTGTGTTTCGTCCTGTTGGAAATTGAACGGGGAATGCCATTGCTTCCAGTTTTGGGATTTTAAAGAATCCAACGGGCTTTTGTCCTTGTGCTGGGGCAATGCTAAAGATTCCCTCACCGTACGACAAGATCTCCTGTCCAATGTCAGGTGGCTGCATGCACGTGTCCAATGTGAGACCGGGTCTAAGTTCGTCCTTTTCCTCAACACTTACCTGCTGTTCATCCTGCTCAGCAACTTCTTGTTGCTTCTCAGTGTTATCAGTTTCCTCATCGAAGTGACTATCGAATATCGCACCTTCTCTTATGGAGATATCCCTGTATTCTGAATGAATCGATTTCAGCTTCGATAAAGCTGCAAGCACGTTGTGCATGTTGACGGTATGGAAGTGCTGGTATCCTTTAAATTTCATGTGTCTCTTTAACTTCACCTGGAGCAGCTGGGACTCACTGCTCGGTCTTGGCAGAGAGTTGACAGTTTTCTCCATCTCAGACGGTACACACACCACAGCACCATGCACCGCTCTCTGTTGGCCTTTGGGCAAAGCAATGATTTTTGCAAACGGAACGATTTTGGCGATGAGCTGACGTTCAAGAACATTTAAATCGACCAATTCCGCAGGGATGGGTGGCAATTCAAGGTTATTAATCGCTGCAATTGAAGACATGCGGCCTCTTTTGAGATGGCTGTGACAAGTGTGACAAATCCACTCCTGTTTTCTCTCTTCCGGAACTGCACAAGAATCTTTGCAGGCGCTATCGCAAGCATGGACATACTTTCCGGTTATGCAAGATGTTGTAACATGAAAATTTTTGTCATAACTCGGCCTATGACAGACCTTGACTTGATCAGGAAAGAGGGCTCTGTGACAAACCGTGCAGACGTGTGTGGGGCCTTTCTGAATCCTACACCGGAACGCATGAATGGCTTTTTCCATCACAGTGTTGACCGAAGGCTGGGGGGTTTCCTGGCTAAAATGGATGTATGGTTTATATTTCTTTTTGATCCGGAGTGCGCACTGCAAACGATGAAGAACACGATGGGCAGCATCCCCAAGATATTTCTGTGACTTTTGCAGGGTACATCGCAGTATGTGGTGTGCTCTGAACTGTGGGTCAAACGCATATCTTTTTGACATGTACTCTTTCATTTTCCGTTGAAACGCAGTGTCTGTGCTGTACCTCGTGACCACGTAGTCTTTCTTTTTCCTTCGGAACGCAGTGTCTGTGCTATATTTTGTAGCCATGTAGTCTTTCTTTTTCCTTCGGAACGCAGTGTCTGTGCTGTACCTTGTGGCCATGTAGTCTTTCTTTTTCCTTCGGAACGCAGTGTCTGTGCTGTACCTTGTGGCCATGTAGTCTTTCTTTTTCCTTCGGAACGCAGTGTCTGCGCTGTACCTTGTGGCCATGTAGTCTTTCTTTTTCCTTTGGAACGCAGTGTCTGTGCTGTACCTTGTCACCACGTAGTCTTTAATTTTCTGCCGGAAGACCGTATCGGTGCTGTATCTCATCACTATGTAGTATTTCTTTTTGATTCTGAAGTGAGGATCCTGTCTGTACTTTTTCTTGACAAGTTCATTTTTAATGGATTGAAACTGCAAATACCTCTTTCTATCATAAACCATTCTTTTATATTTTATGACACGAGACGGATTTGTGTTCTGACATACTCCACTTTGTTTTAAAACTTTAATAGTTTTACGCATTACCTTTCTTCTCCTGTGCTTGTTTCTTTTATTTATTGTATCCTGCTTTTTTGCTGGGGAGTCAACGGGATTTCCTTTGACTCCAAAATTTGCTCCTGGTTCTGGTCGAGAGGGAATAGTTTTTGTTACCACTTCACAAACCGATGATGAAGGGAGCTCTCCAGATTGTCGCTCTGTTTCAAACGTCACAGGCATGAATTCATAGGTGGCCTCATCGGCACGATCCTTGAAGAGCTTGTGAATTTGGTCAGTCATGTCACCAAGATGGGTAAATGTCAACATGACAGCGGTTCCGCAACCAGTGGGATGAGGCAAGCCTTCAGCAGTCCTTGAGTGAGAATCAAAGAATCCATACCTTCCAGATTGGTCTCTGAACACTGCAATACACTCTGGAGCCACAATGAGCAGTGCGTGATTGACATCTGTTGAGAGACATTGTAGTCTTTCACTGAGGGGAATCCACCACCCTTCCATGTCAGGGGTTCCTCTGGCTCTTAAGTATCCCATTGTCACCTCAGACTTCCGCACGTGATGTGTTTGGTTAAATGATGAGACGCTCGTTGGTAGTTCCTCCATGGTAAGATGATCCTGTTGAAACCTCCCTTCACCAATGAGCTGCATTTTAACAGACATACAGGGCATCCCCGTCTGCTAGTACTCGGTCCAGGTCAGGCATTTTGAATTGAATCCTTTCACTCTGGTTGGCCAAAAATGTTAATGCCACACATGTGCACTGATGATTTCTTGAGAATTCATCATAACGTACATCACTCTGGCAATGAGAGGCCTGCAAAGACAAAACTCTGGGTGAACAATTAACACCTTCTACCTGTACCGTGTCTGAAGACTGAGGTCCAACAGCACTGGTGGTCGCCTGTTCAACCTGTAAATAATCAATCATGGAATTAGCCTGCTGGTCAAAATTAGTGTTGTAGAACCTGTTAAATTGCAATTCATAGTATTTGAGACAAAGAAATGTTTGATAAACGATTTTAAGATTAAAATTAGCAAGGACAAAAAAACTAAAGTGAAAGGCATACAATTTTATCAATGTTACTGGAAAAAAAAAATCAGGCAGTCAGAGCATAATTTTAATAACATAGAATACTTCAAAATAGAAGTACGTAAGCCAACATTTGCGGTCATTAAAACAATATACAGTTTACTTTTCCCACAGGAATAAAATTGCTACATTTTATTAGGGGTGTAACGATACATTTAGGTAACAAGATGAAACAATATACATGAGATGGTATTTTGCCATTATTTAACAAAAAAAAAAGCTCTTGATAAATTTACTTTTATTTAGCAGTGACAAAGTGAAAAACAATGCAGGTGCATTTTGAAATTTCAATGTTTGGATTAATCTAGAACTTCCACTAATAATAGGTGAATTATTTTGATAATTCAAATACTTTTCTGTAGGAATAAAGACAATCTTAACAAGTGAGGCATATAGGTCACCTGTTATTAAATAATTGTCCGGTGCTATGAAAACATTCACCACAGTAGCATGCGTGCAATGCAGTTTTGCATGTGCTAGTGAGCATTGTTTTTTTGTTTTTCAGGTTAATTTAGTACTTTGCTGGTTAAGCATAAGAATTACGATCAAGGATTTTATGATTTTTTGAACTGATCACTCAAATTTAATTGAGGAAACATGACAACACTACTCCTGAACGTTAATGTGCCCTGAAATTAGCATTTTTTAACTCAAGACACAAATATCAATAGTACCTGGTTAATCCCAGAGGGTCCATCTTTCAGCTCCTCCTGACGCCGGCGCAGTTGTTGAGCCTGAGCTCGCTTTCCTTTTCGCGGCATCCTATAAAATAGAGACATAAAAAGAAATGAGACAGAAAATTAATTCTTAAATATATGTGACTAGTTTAAGTGAACCCAGTAACTTTGAGCAGTAAAGGCTTTACTCTCAAATCTTTTTAATAATCAAAAGTAATACAACTAAGGCATTTAAAATGGACTTATTTCTCAGTCAAATTCATTTTAACAAGACATTCTCACCTGAAAAGACAAAACCTGTAGTACTTGCAAGAAGAAAAAAACAGTTAAAAAACAATGAAAGAAACACTGTGTAAAGTTGTAAAATGCAATACAATTTTTTTAGTTTTTTTTTTGTTTTTTATAAAGACACCAATAAATGTATAAGCAAAGGGATGCTCTCAGTATGAAAACAGAAAGAGAATAAAAAAAAACAATTAAAATAAAATTCTAAAAAATACAGAAAAACTACAATAACAGCCTATATATGAAATGTTTTAAGCTAAAAGTGATAAGAACAAATGAACTGGTCTCCGTAGAAACAGCCAAAACAAGGAATCTGTAAAACAGAAACATACATATTAGATCATAGTAACTACAAATATGGCGATGTAATGAAAATGTCACAGTACTGCCAAAGAAACCACATTAATACTGACCAAGGATTGAAGTGTAACAGGAAAAGCAGGTCGTGCGCTGATCAGTGCGTCTGAAAAAAGTAATGAAAAAAACTTCTTTACATGATAAATATTAATTATACATTTAGAATATTATTTTACAACTGTATCTAAAGAATGCATTTTCATGAAATACTCATTTTCAAGAAGAGTTGTCAAATATACGGCTTAACACCTGTGACGGACTGGCCATCTAGCTAGGTTCACAGCAAGAGATGCTGGGATAAGAGCCACCATCCGCATGTAGGACAAATGGTTTTAAGAATGGATGGGTGAATGTGTTCTTAATTATTTGTGGTATTACTAATACATAGATTATATTTTATTGTAAAAGTTTCTACAATCCAATCCTTCAACCAAAATATTTTCTCTATCAACAAGCCAAAGTATTTTGTATTTGTAGCCATATCAATTAAACACTTACCTCAAAATGCAGGAGAGAGTGGGTTTGGTATACAATATTCTGAAAATAGAGACAAGCGTGTTTAAAACTCAATGATACTCTCAACCCATATAACTTTAATTTTCATTGATAATGGCACTGTGGAAAACAGCAGTCCTGCTGTTCCTTATTTCACTAAGATAAACTTTTATGAAAATCCTGTCTATAAATGTGTCAATTACATATGTTTTTTTTATGATAGTTTGAATTTTTTGGCCTCATAGCAAGTAGAAAAATCATACTGAGGGACAGGCCATTTTGAACATTTCTGAAAGATGCTTTGGTTAAAAATGTGATTAAAATCCTCTAAAAATAAAAGCAACAGAAATTAATTTATTGTTATATTACAAGACATGAAAGAATTTAAATTGTAAAATATTTTATTTGTTTTTTGACTTAAGATTTACAGAGCTTTTTTTCCTGAGGGACACAAAATGGCACAGTTTCGTATAATGACCCATAAAATATGTATATAATGATTAAAATATGATATTCTTTATTGATACAGGTTACTTTAAGTGTTTTGAATATATAAGCGATACATACAAAGGATCATATTAAGGTCTATCCATCACTCTTTAACACTTAACCAAAACTCGCAGTAACAGCCATCAGATTCTGGAAACGCTCTCGTACAAACGACAACTTCAACCAACAACACTGTATAATCAACTGCACTCTCATTTATGGTTCAGTTAAACATTCAAACTGACAATGCACACTGAATCGGTTCAGTTAAACATTCAAACTGACAGAACGCTCACCGAATCGGTTCACTTACACATCGCACGTCAAGTCAAGTCAAGTCACCTTTATTTATATAGCGCTTTTTACAATGTAGATTGTTTCAAAGCAGCTTTGCAGCTTTAAAAACAATATAAACAAAGTTTGTTTGGCTGAACAGAAGCCCCAAAAGAGCAGGCGAATCAATACAATTGATGAATTTTAAGTGTTAAGTTTCCCCAACTGAGCAAGCCATAGGCGGCACGTGAGGGGAATCATGTCAGATTGTGGAAACGCTCTTGTACAAAAGACAAATTCAACCAACAAAGCCATCAACCAGCATAATCAACTGCTTAGCTGTACTTTCTAGTTTATGATTGAGATAACTTTGTTAACGAGGATTTCTAACCTATATGAGTCAGCACGTTCATCATCACCTCAGCAGAAATGCATCGCACCTGCAGCTCGACAAAGGCCTATCATTGGTTTAAAAGCACATTGCAGACAAAGAAAAATCAATAATAAAAAAAACAGTCTATGATTGGTCTAACTATAAATCCGCATTCGACATTTTTCAACTCATATCTATACATCCATATACATGCATGTAAAATAGACGGATAAAGCACCATAGTTATAAGATTAGCTTGTTCATCGTCACATAAAACAGCATCACGGCTGTATCCTCATGTATTGTGAGCTAAACAGTGCAAATATCAAAAAAAAAAAAAAAAAAAAAAAAATCACAAATAATACCCAAACACACGATATACATCGCACTCAAACTACACATTTGGCTGGATGTAGACGTCAAATCACAGAATTAAATGCCGTAGGCCTAACATCTTTACAGAGATAAAAACAGCTTCAATTACGCCAAACCCCGATATATAACTACCATTATTTACATTTCATTAAAATACTGAGCTATATTCAACATCAATTTCTCGTTTATGCTTCACTTAAATTGACAGCGCGCAAATCGGTTCACTCACACATTGAACTAACCAGCACGTGTCGTGGTGAATCAGATCACCACGTGGAGCCATCAGATTGTGAAAACCCTCTTGTACAAACGACAAATTCAACCAACAATGCCATCAACACTGCATAATCAGTGCACCTTTTATGTTTGCAAGCAGTCTTCTCGTTTATGATTGAGATAAATTTGTTAATGAGGATTTCTAACCTATACGAGTCAGCCCGTTCATCAGACACAGCGCGCCGAATCGGTTCACTAACACATTCAAACTGACGGACCATGTGCGAGACATCAGAATGTGAAAACACTCTTGTACAAACCAAAAACCCAACACTGCATAATGAACTTCTCACAATCAACTACATGTTCTCGTTTATGATTGAGAGAACTTTATCAGAGAGAATTTCCAACCTAAACACGTGACCACATTGATCTCAGTGTAACCGAATGGCATCCACAGCTCAACATTAAGGCCTATCGTTGGTTGAAATGCACAACACAGATCGCATTCAAAACACATAACGCGATATAAACTACACCTCGTATCATAATAAGAATAATATTGTCAACATTTCATTAAAATACTGAGATATATTCAACATCATACAGCAGCAAATAGTTAGGAATCCATCTTTCTTACCTGTTCAGAATAGAGTGAGACGATTGAAACGCGTCAGCTCCCTCTCATTCAAACTGTAGCCAATCAACAGCAGGCATTTATTGCGTGACCAATGAAATCACATCTTCACGAAGACACAATTTCCCAGACTTCTGTGAATTTGAAAACCAGCAATTAAAGTAGTAATTAATCTTATAAATGTTAATTTATATTACCATACTTTTAATTAATTTAAGTTGGCATTAAAAAATAAATATCAAAGTGATATGTTTAGTAATTAGACATCTCTTCTTTGTCAGTCATAATGACACCCTGCATTTTCTATCTCAAAAAATCATGGGAATTCAGAAGTGTAGTGCTATTCGGTCACATTTGCCTGTATTGACATTCACCTTGCTAACTACCTTATATTAACCAGAAAATGTGAAAGAGTCCTCTCTCTCTGTTGTAAAAATGTAATAGTCTTGTCAATCATCAGTAATGATGCAAGCATTAATAAGAAGTTGTGTTTTATACGTTTAAAAGTAAATCATACCCTTTAAACGATAACAATACATTCGGAACAGAAGCCAGCACACTAGCAAACCAAACTCCGGTACCATACTTTTCGTTTCATTCCTATGGATGAAATAACATATCTAAATAAAAAAATTATATAATTATATATGAAAAAAATTATATGTATATATATATATATTGCTAGTTGCTAGGCAGTTGCTAGGGTAACCAGGGTGGTTGCTAGGGTGTTGCTAGGTGGTTGCTAGGGTAACCAGGGCGGTTGCTAGGCGGTTGCTAGGCAGTTGCTAGGGTAACCAGAGTGGTTGCTAGCCGGTTGCCAGGGTAACCAGAGTGGTTGCTAGGCTGTTGCTAGGGTAACCAGGGTGGTTGCTACGGTGTTGCTAGGTGGTTGCTAGGGTAACCAGGGTGGTTGCTAGGTGGTTGCTAGGGTAACCAGAGTGGTTGCTAGGCGGTTGCTAGGCAGTTGCTATGGTGACCGGTGTGGTTGCTAGGGTAACCGGAGTGGTTGCTAGGCGGTTGCTAGGCAGTTGCTAGGGTAACCAGGGTGGTTGCTAGGGTGTTGCTAGGTGGTTGCTAGGGTAACCAGAGTCGTCGCTAGGCAGTTGCTAGGCGGTTGCTAGGGTAACCGGGGCGGTTGCTAGGCAGTTGCTAGGCAGTTGCTAGGGTAACCAGGGTGGTTGCTAGGTGGTTGCTAGGGTAACCAGAGTGGTTGCTAGGCGGTTGCTAGGGTAACCAGAGTGGTTCCCAGGCAGTTGCTAAGGTGTCACTAGGTTAACTGGTTGGTTACTAGGGTTATGCTAGGTGGTTGTTATGGCTCATCTAGGGTGTCCTGGGCCGTTTCTAGGTGGTTATTAGGTGTTATAGGGGGTTTCTATGGCATTAATAGCATAATTTAACACTTAGCTAATCACTATTAGCATGCAGCTATTCACTGCTAGCATATGTAGCATGTTGGAAGTCCTGTTTGCTAGCATGAGCCAATAGAAACAACCCCCATGTCTCTACGATACTCAGAAGCAGAGATATGGGTCTGGCTAAACGGTTGCTAGGGTACTCTGTTTGGTTGCTAAGGAGTGGCTAAGCGTCTGCCTGTAATGTTACTCCAAAGGCTGATTGTCAAATAGACCCAGCCCCCATGTCTCTACGATGCTCAGAAGCAGAGATATAGGACTGGCTAAATGGTTGCTAGGGTACTCTGTTTGGTTGCTAAGGAGTGGATTTGCAGTAGCCAGTGATGTTACTCCAAAGGCTGATTGTCAAATTTGCCCAACTCCCATGTCTCTTCGACTTTCTGATGCAGAGATATAGGACTGGCTAAATGGTTGCTAGGGTACTCTGTTAGGTTGCTAAGGAGTGGCTAAGCGTTTGTCATTGATGTCACTCCAAAGGCTCCTTATGAGTATGAACGATATAAACCAACCAGGATGCCTCTACGACATTCAGAACTGAAGATATCTCACTTTGTATTTGGTTGCTAAGGTGCTCCATAATGGTTGCTAGGGCGTGGTTAGGAAATGTTGAAGATGTTGCTGATTGGCAGGTTGCTGCCCCGAGTCAAACGAGCCCACCCTCAAATTTCTATGACTTTTCTATCCAGAGATAGGAGTCAATAATTTTTGAATGGAAGTCTATGGGATGGGTTGCTAAGGTGCTCTAAATGGTTGCTAGGGCGTGGCTTAATAGCTTCCCAGTGATCCTGAGACACTCATTGGTCGCCTGAGTAAAATGAGCCCTCCCCCTTGTCTCTGTGACGCTGTGCTGCAGAGCTATGTTCAATTCAAAATCCCTATGCACATAGTAGATGGTGTTTCATGGGACGGTTTTCCCCATTCATTTCAATGGGGAAAGTTTGGGAGGTCTAGCACCCCAGGGGTGCAACTTTTACCCCATTTTGTGGTATGTTCCCACAGAGCCATCCACTCTCTTCAAATGTGGCGAGTTTCGTCTTTTTACAAATTTCTCGCTCCGAGTTATTAAGCGTCAAAGTCGTTTGCAACGCGTATAAATACTCTTCTAGAATTTCCGTTAACATTGATGTCTATGGGGGCGAGTTTGGGCAGCTCTAGCACCCCAGGGGTGCAACTTTTACCACATTTTTTGGTATGTCCTTACAGAGCCTGCCAGCCTCTACAAATGTGGCGAGTTTTGTCTTTTTACAAATTTCTCGCTCCGAGTTATTAATCGTCAAAGTTGATTTCAATGCAAAGTCAATAGGTCCAAAAATCGCTACTTTTTCGCCCCTGGGGCAAACATCGTACCCCCGATCTCTTAGAAAAGATATAGCACACCTCTCCTCAATAGGCCGCACGTTTTGACGCCTCATTTATGAGTCTAGGACAAACGCTCTAGGAGGAGTAGCGCGCCAAAAAAAATGTGGAGGAATAAGAAGAAGAAGAAAAATAATAAATTTCATTGGTGTCTATGGGGCAAGTTTGGGCAGCTGTAGCACCCCAGGGGTGTAACTTTTACCCCATTGTGTGGTATGTTCTTACAGAGCCTGCCAGCCTCTTCAAATGTGGCAAGTTTCATCTTTTTACAAATTCCTCACTCCGAGTTATTAATCGTCAAAGTTTGTGGCAATGCGTTGTCTATGCGTTTTTTCGGCTGCTTTTTTGCCCTTGGGGCGAACATCGTACCCCCGATCGCTTACAAATGATATAGCACACCTCTCCTCAATAGGCCGCACGTTGTGACGCCTCATTCATGGGTCTGGGACAAACGCTTAAGGAACAGGAGCGCGGTGGAATCACCATCATTATTATAGGCTTGGTAAGATAGTAATAGTAGTGCTCGAGGCGAGCACCACTAACTAGAATGTACATTTCCTGAAGAAAATGTGAGTGGTGCTCGCAGTGGCAGAATTCGGGCCCGGGCCAGATGCAGCAGTGTCGGAGAAACAGAGAGAACCCACCGCCCTGTCTGTACGATGTTCTGGTGTTGAGATATGGCTGATTCACGTGTTTGTATGGTTGCTACGGCACTCTATATGGTTGCTATGGTGTGGTCATACAGTTTATGGGATGATATCTAAAGACTATTTGGCAGTCTGAGCTTGAAAGTTCAAACTCTGTGCTTCTACAACATTCCAGTACTGAAATATGGCTTGTTAGCGTTGTTTTACGGTTGCTAGGGTGCAGTAAATGGTTGTTAAGGCTTGGCTATGAAGATGGTATGTCACTACTTATTCACTGCTTGATTGGCCGAGTCAAACGAGCCCAGTCCCGAGCCTCTACGACCTTCAGAACCAAAGATATGATTTTACAAATATTTGTCCCATGTTAAGTCAATGGGGCTTTTTTCGGCTGATTTTTCGTGGGACAAAACGAACGTCGTACGCCTGATCGCTTAGAAAAGATATAGCACACCTCTCCTCAATAAGCCGCACGATTTGACATCTCTTTTGTGGGTCTACGACCAACGGTGCCTGAGGAGTAGCGCGCCGAAGGTTGGTTTAGGAGAATAGTAATTACAACACTAGAATGTACATTTCCTGAAGAAAATGTGAGTGGTGCTCGCAGTGGCAAAATCCGTCCCGGGCCAGGTGAGGCAGTAGCTAGGGTAACCATGATGTTGCTAGGCAGTTGTTAGGGTAACCAGGGTGGTTGCTAGGTGGTTTCTAGGGTAACTGGGGTGGTTGCTAAGGTGTTGCTAGGTGGTTGCTAGGGTAACTGGGTTGGTTTCTAGGGTGTTGCTAGGTGGTTGCTAGGGTAACCGGAGTCGTCGCTAGGTGGTTGCTAGGGTGTTGCTAGGTGGTTGCTAGGGTAACCAGGGTGGTTGCTAGGGTGTTGCTAAGTGGTTGCTAGGCTAACCAGAGTGGTTGCTAGGTGGTTGCTAGGGTAACCCGGAGTCGTCGCTAGGCGGTTGCTAGGGTAACCAGAGTGGTAGCTAAGGTGTTGCTAGGTGGTTACCAGGGTAACCAGAGTAGTTGCTAGGCTGTTGCTAGGGTAATCAGAGTGGTTGCTATGGTGTTGCTAGGTGGTTGCTAGGGTAAACTGAGTGGTTGCCAGGGTGTTGCTAGGTGGTTGCTAGGGTAACCGGAGTGGCTGCTAGGCGGTTGCTAGGCAGTTGCTAGGGTAACCGGGGTGGTTGCTAGGGTAACCAGAGTGGTTGCTATGCGGTTGCTAGGGTAACCAGAGTGGTTCCTAGGCGGTTGCTAAGGTGTCACTAGGATAACTGGTTGGTTACTAGGGTTATGCTAGGTGGTTGTTATGGCTCATCTAGGGTGTCCTGGGCCGTTTCTATGTGGGTATTAGGTGTTATGGGGGGTTTATATGGCATTATTAGCATAATATATCACTTAGTTAATCACTATTAGCATGTAGCTATTCACTGCTAGCATATGTAGCATGTTGGAAGTCCTGTTTGCTAGCATGAGCCAATAGAGCCAACCCCCATGTCTCTACGATACTCAGAAGCAGAGATATGGGTCTGGCTAAACGGTTGCTAGGGTACTCTGTTTGGTTGCTAAGGAGTGGCTAAGCGTCTGCCAGTGATGTCACTCCAAAGGCTCCTTATGAGTATGAATGATACAAACCAACCAGAATGCCTCTACGACATTCAGAACTGAAGATATCTCACTTTGTATTTGGTTGCTAAGGTGCTCCATAATGGTTGCTAGGGCGTGGCTAGGAAGTGTTGAAGACTTTGGTGATTGGCAGTTTGCTGCCCCGAGTCAAACGAGCCCACCCTCAAATTTCTATGACTTTCCTATCCAGAGATAGAAGTCGATCAATTTGAATGGAGGTCTATGGGATGGGTTGCTAAGGTGCTCTAAATGGTTGCTAGGGCGTGGCTTGATAGCTTCCCAGTGATCCTGAGACACTCATTGGTCGCCTGAGTAAAATGAGCCCTCCCCCTTGTCTCTATGACGCTGTGCTGCAGAGCTATGTTCAATTCAAAATCCCAATGCAATTTGATGGTGTTTCATGGGACGGCCTTCCCCATTCATTTCAATGGGGAAAAATTTGGGGAGCTCTAGCACCCCAGGGGTGCAACTTTTACCCCATTTTGTGGTATGTTCTCACAGAGCCTGCCAGCCTCTTCAAATGTGGCGAGTTTCATCCTTTTACAAATTTCTCGCTCCGAGTTATTAATCGTCAAAGTCGTTTGCAACGCGTTTAAATACTCTTCTAGGATTTCCGTTAACATTGATGTCTATGGGAGCGCGTTTGGGCAGCTCTAGCACCCCTGGGGTGCAACTTTTAACGAATTTTTTGGTATGTCCTTACAGAGCCTGACGGCCTCTACAAATGTGGCGAGTTTCGTCTTTTTACAAATTTCTCGCTCCGAGTTATTAATCGTCAAAGTTGATTTCAATGCGTTGTCTATGCGTTTTTTTTCGCTCCTTTTTCGCCCCTGGGGCGAACATCGTACCCCCGATCGCTTAGAAAAGATATAGCACACCTCTCCTCAATAGGCCGCACGTTTTGACGCCTCATTCATGACTCTAGGACAAACGCTCTAGGAGGAGTAGCGCGCCGAAAAAAAAGTGGAAGAAGAATAATAATAAACCAGGGAGAATTTTTGGGCAGCTCTAGCACCCCAGGGGTGCAACTTTTACCCCATTGTGTGGTATGTTCTTACAGAGCCTTCCAGCCTCTACAAATGTGGTGAGTTTCATCTTTTTACAAATTCCTCGCTCTGAGTTATTAATCGTCAAAATTTCGTTTCAATGGGACGTCTATGGGGGTGTTTTTTGTTCCGCCCCCTGGGGCGAACATCGTACCCCCGATCGCTTAGTGAAGACAGAGCACCACTCAATCCTCAATCGGCCGCACGTTTTGACACCTCATTCATGGGTCTGGGACAAACGCTCTTGGAGCAGTAGCGCGCCAAAGATTTCAGCATCATTATTATAGGCTTGGTAAGATAGTAATAGTAGTGCTCGCCAACGAGCACCACTAACTAGAATGTACATTTCCTGAAGAAAATGTGAGTGGTGCTCGCAGTGGCAAAATCCGTCTCAGGCCAGGTGAGGCAGTAGCTAGGGTAACCATGATGTTGCTAGGCAGTTGCTAGGGTAACCAGGGTGGTTGCTAGGTGGTTGCTAGGGCAACTGGTGTGGTTTCTAAGGTGTTGCTAGGTGGTTGCTAGGGTAACTGGGTTGGTTGTTAGGCTGTTGCTAGGCAGTTGCTAGGGTAACCAGGGTGGTTGCTAGGTGGTTGCTAGGGTAACCAGAGTGGTTGCTAGGCGGTTGCTAGGGTAACCAGAGTGGTTGCTAAGGTGTTGCTAGGTGGTTGTTAGGGTAACCAGAGTTGTTCCTAGGCGGTTGCTAAGGTGTCACTAGGTTAACTGGTTGGTTACTAGGGTTATGCTAGGTGGTTTATATGGCTCATCTAGTGTGTCCTGGGCCGTTTCTAGGTGGTTATTAGGTGTTATGGGGGGTTTCTATGGCCTTATTAGCATAATTTAACACTTAGTTAATCACTATTAGCATGTAGCTATTCACTGCTAGCATATGTAGCATGTTGGAAGTCCTGTTTGCTAGCATGAGCCAATAGAGCCAACCACCATGTCTCTACGATACTCAGAAGCAGAGATATGGGTCTGGCTAAATGGTTGCTAGGGTACTCTGTTTGGTTGCTAAGGAGTGGCTTGGTACCTGCCAGTCATGTTACTCCAAAGGCTGATTGTCTAACTGACCCAACTTCCATGTCTCTACGACTTTCTGATGCGAAGATATACGACTGGCTAAATGGTTGCTAGGGTACTCTGTTTGGTTGCTAAGGAGTGGCTTCACAGCTACAGTGATGTTACTCCAAAGGCTCCTTGTGAGTTTGAACTATATAAACCAACCAGAATGCCTCTACGACATTCAGAACTGAAGATATCTCACTTTGTATTTGGTTGCTAAGGTGCTCCATTATGGTTGCTAGGGCGTGGCTAGGAAGTGTTGAAGATGTTGGTGATTGGCAGTTTGCTGCCCCGAGTCAAACGAGCCCTCCCTCAAATTTCTATGACTGTTCTATCCAGAGATAGAAGTCGATCAATTTGAATGGAAGTCTATGGGATGGGTTGCTAAGGTGCTCTAAATGGTTGCTAGGGCGTGGCTTAATAGCTTCCCAGTGATCCTGAGACACTCATTGGTCGCCTGAGTAAAATGAGCCCTCCCCCTTGTCTCTGTGACGCTGTGCTGCAGAGCTATGTTCAATTCAAAATCTCTATGCACATAGTAGATGGTGTTTCATGGGACGGTTTTCCCCATTCATTTCAATGGGGAAAGTTTGGGAGCTCTGGCACCCCAGGGGTGCAACTTTTACCCCATTTTGTGGTATGTTCTCACAGAGCCAGCCACCCTCTTCAGATATGGCGAGTTTCGTCTTTATACAAATTTTTTGCTCCGAGTTATTAATCGTCAAAGTCGTTTGCACCGCGTATAAATACTCTTCTAGGATTTCCGTTAACATTGATGTCTATGGGGGCGCGTTTGGGCAGCTCTAGCACCCCAGGGGTGCAACTTTTAACACATTTTTTGGTATGTCCTTACAGAGCCTGCTAGTCTCTTCAAATGTGGCGAGTTTTGTCTTTTTACAAATTTCTCGCTCCGAGTTATTAATCGTCAAAGTTGATTTCAATGCGTTGTCTATGCGTTTTTTTTCGCTCCTTTTTCGCCCCTGGGGCGAACATCGTAACCCCGATCTCTTAGAAAAGATATAGCACACCTCTCCTCAATAGGCCGCACGTTTTGACGCCTCATTCATGGGTTTGGGACAAACACTCTAGGAGGAGTAGCGCGCCGAAAAAAAAGTGGAAGAATAAGAATAATAAACCGAGAGGCATTTTTGGGCAGCTCTAGCACCCCAGGGGTGCAACTTTTACCCCATTGTGTGGTATGTTCTTACAGAGCCTGCCAACCTCTACAAATGTGGTGAGTTTCATCTTTTTACAAATTCCTCACTCTGAGTTATTAATCGTCAAGATTTCGTTTCAATGGGACGTCTATTGGGGTGTTTTTTGTTCCGCCCCCTGGGGCGAACATCGTACCCCCGATCGCTTAGTGAAGATAGAGCACCCCTCTCCTCAATCGGCCGCACGTTTTGATGCCTCATTCATGGGTCTGGGAAAACCGCTCTAGGAGCAGTAGCGCGCCGAAGATTTCAGCATCATTATTATAGGCTTGGTAAGATAGTAATAGTAGTGCTCGCCAACGAGCACCACTAACTAGAATGTACATTTCCTGAAGAAAATGTGAGTGGTGCTCGCAGTGGCAAAATCCGCCCCGGGCCAGGTGAGGCAGTAGCTAGGGTAACCATGATGTTGCTAGGCAGTTGCTAGGGTAACCAGGGTGGTTGCTAGGTGTTTGCTAGGGTAACTGGGATGGTTGCTAAGGTGTTGCTAAGTGGTTACTAGGGTAACCAGGGTGGTTGCTAGGGTGTTGCTATGTGGTTGCTAGGGTAACCAAAGTCGTCGCTAGGCAGTTGCTAGGCGGTTGCTAGGGTAACCAGAGTGGTTGCTAGGCTGTTGCTAGGGTAATCAGAGTGGTTGCTATGGTGTTGCTAGGTGGTTGCTAGGGTAAACTGAGTGGTTGCCAGGGTGTTGCTAGGCGGTTGCTAGGGTAACCCGGGTGGTTGCTAGTTGGTTGCTAGGATAACCAGATTGGTTGCTAAGGTGTTGCTAGGGTAACCAGAGTGGTTGCCAGGGTGTTGCTAGGTGGTTGCTAGGGTAACCGGAGTTGTTGCTAGGCAGTTGCTAGGCTGTTGCTAGGGTAACCCGGGTGGTTGCTAGGTGGTTGCAAAGGTAACCAGAGTGTTTGCTAGGGGGTTGCTAGGTGGTTGCTAGGGTAACCAGAGTGGTTGCTAAGGTGTTGCTAGGTGGTTGCTAGGGTAACCAGAGTGTTTCCTAGGCGGTTGCTAAGGTGTCACTAGGTTAACTGGTTGGTTACTAGGGTTATGCTAGGTTGTTGTTATGGCTCATCTAAGGTGTCCTGGGCCGTTTCTGGGTGGTTATTAGGTGTTATGGGGGGTTTCTATTGCATTATTAGCATAATTTAACACTTAGTTAATCACTATTAGCATGTAGCTATTCACTGCTAGCATATGTAGCATGTTGGAAGTCCTGTTTGCTAGCATGAGCCAATAGAGCCAACTCCCATGTCTCTACGATACTCAGAAGCAGAGATATGGGTCTGGCTAAACGGTTGCTAGGGTGCTCTGTTTGGTTGCTAAGGAGTGGCTTGGTACCTGCCTGTCATCTTACTCCAAAGGCTGATTGTCAAATTTGCCCAACTCCCATGTCTCTACGACTTTCTGATGCAGAGATATAGGACTGGCTAAATGGTTGCTAGGGTACTCTGTTTGGTTGCTAAGGAGTGGCTGAGCATCCGCCATTGATGTCCCTCCAAAGGCTCCTTGTCAGTATGAACCACATAAACCAACCAGGATGCCTCTACGGCATTCAGAACTGAAGATATCTCACTTTGTATTTGGTTGCTTAGGTGATCCATAATGGTTGCTAGGGCGTGGCTAGGAAGTGTTCAAGACGTTGGTGATTGGCAGTTTGCTGCCCCGAGTCAAACGAGCCCACCCTCAAATTTCTATGACTTTTCTATCCAGAGATAGGAGTCGATCAATTTGAATGGAAGTCTATGGGATGGGTTGCTAAGGTGCTCTAAATGGTTGCTAGGGCGTGGCTTAATAGCTCTCCAGTGATCCTGAGACACTCATTGGTCGCCTGAGTAAAATGAGCCCTCCCCCTTGTCTCTATGACGCTGTGCTGCAGAGCTATGTTCAATTCAAAATCCCTATGCATATAGTAGATGGTGTTTCATGGGACGGTTTTCCCATTCATTTCAATGGGGAAAGTTTGGGAGCTCTAGCACCCCAGGGGTGCAACTTTTACCCCATTTTTTGGTATGGTCTCACAGAGCCATCCACCCTCTTCAAATGTGGCGAGTTTCGTGTTTTTACAAATTTCTCGCTCCGAGTTATTAATCGTCAAAGTCGTTTGCACCGCGTTTAAATACTCTTCTAGGATTTCCGTTAACATTGCGTCTATGGGGGCAACTTTGGGCAGCTCTAGCACCCCAGGGGTGCAACTTTTACCCCATTTTTTGGTATGTTCTTACAGAGGCTGCCAGCCTCTACAAATGTGGCGACTTTCATCTTTTTACAAATTTCACGCTCCGAGTTATTTATCGTCAAAGTTGGTCGTAATGCATTGTCTATGCGTTTTTTCGGCTGTTTGGTCGCCCCTGGGGCAAACACCGTACCCCTGATCGCTTAGAAAAGATATAGCACACCTCTCCTCAATAGGCCGTACGTTTTGATGCCTCATTCATGGGTCTGGAACAAACGCCCTAGGAGGAGTACCGCGCCGAAAAAAAAGTGGAAGAATAAGAATAATAAAAAAAATAAACCAAGGTCAATTTTTGGGCAGCTCTAGCACCCCAGGGGTGCAACTTTTACCCCAATGTGTGGTATGTTCTTACAGAGCCTGCCAGCCTCTACAAATGTGGTGAGTTTCATCTTTTTACAAATTCCTCGCTCTGAGTTATTAATCGTCAAAATTTCGTTTCAATGGGACGTCTATGGGGGTGTTTTTTGTTCCGCCCCCTGGGGCAAACATCGTACCCCCGATCGCTTAGTAAAGCTAGAGCACCCCTCTCCTCAATCGGCCGCACGTTTTGACACCTCATTCATGGGTCTGGGACAAACGCTCAGGGAGTAGCAGCGCGCCGAAGATTTCAGCATCATTATTATAGGCTTGGTAAGATAGTAATAGTAGTGCTCGAGGCGAGCACCACTAACTAGAATGTACATTTCCTGAAGAAAATGTGAGTGGTGCTCGCAGTGGCAGAATTCGGGCCCGGGCCAGATGCAGCAGTGTCGGAGAAACAGAGAGAACCCACCGCCCTGTCTGTACGATGTTCTGGTGTTGAGATATGGCTGATTCACGTGTTTGTATGGTTGCTACGGCACTCTATATGGTTGCTATGGTGTGGTCATACAGTTTATGGGATGATATCTAAAGACTATTTGGCAGTCTGAGCTTGAAAGTTCAAACTCTGTGCTTCTACAACATTCCAGTACTGAAATATGGCTTGTTAGCGTTGTTTTACGGTTGCTAGGGTGCAGTAAATGGTTGTTAAGGCTTGGCTATGAAGATGGTATGTCACTACTTATTCACTGCTTGATTGGCCGAGTCAAACGAGCCCAGTCCCGAGCCTCTACGACCTTCAGAACCAAAGATATGATTTTACAAATATTTGTCCCATGTTAAGTCAATGGGGCTTTTTTCGGCTGATTTTTCGTGGGACAAAACGAACGTCGTACGCCTGATCGCTTAGAAAAGATATAGCACACCTCTCCTCAATAAGCCGCACGATTTGACATCTCTTTTGTGGGTCTACGACCAACGGTGCCTGAGGAGTAGCGCGCCGAAGGTTGGTTTAGGAGAATAGTAATTACAACACTAGAATGTACATTTCCTGAAGAAAATGTGAGTGGTGCTCGCAGTGGCAAAATCCGCCCCGGACCAGGTGAGGCAGTGTCGGACACCATTGCCAGAGAACCAACCGCCATGTCTGTACTATGTTCCAGTGCTGAGAGATGGCTTATTCATGTGTTTGTTTGGTTGCTAGGGCACTCTATATAGTTGCTATGGTGTGGTCATATAGCTTATGGGACAATATTTAAAGACTATTTAGTATTTTGAGCTTAAAAGATCAAACTCTGTGGTTCTACAACATTCCAGTACTGAGATATGGCTTGTAAGCCTTATTTTACGGTTGCTAGGGTGCTGTAAATGGTAGTTAGGGCGTGGCTATGAAGATGGTATATCACTACTTATTCACTGCTTGATAGGCCGAGTGAAACGAACCCAGTCCCAGGCCACTGCGACTATCTAAACCAAAGATATGATTTTACAAATATTTGGCCCATGTTAAGTCAAAGGGGCTTTTTTCGGCTGATTTATCGTAGGACAAAACGAACATCGTACCCCCGATCGCTTAGAAAAGATATAGCACACCTCTCCTCAATAAGCCGCACGATATGACACCTCATTTGTGGGTCTACGACCAATGGTACCGAAGGAGTAGCGTGCCAAAGTATTGTTTAGGAGAATAGTATTTACAATACTAGAATGTACATTTCCTGAAGAAAATGTGAGTGGTGCTCGCAGTGGCAAAATTCGGCCCGGATCCAACCAGATGCGGTGGTGTCGGACAACATTGCCAGAGAGCCAACCACCATGTCTGTACGATGTTTTGATGCTGAGATATGGCTGATTCATGTGTTTGTTTTGTTGCTAGGGCACTCTATATGGTTGCTATGGTGTGGTCATACAGTTCATGGGATGATATCTAAAGACTGTTTTACAATCTGAGCTTAAAAGATCAAACTCTGTGCTTCTGCAACATTCCAGTACTGAAATATGGCTTGTAAGCATTGTTTTACGGTTGCTAGGGTGCTGTAAATAGTTCTTAAGGCGTGGCTATGAAGATGGTATGTCACTACTTATTCACTGCTTGATAGGCAGAGTCAAACGAGCCCAGTCCCGAGCCTCTACGACCTTCAGAACCAAAGATATGATTTTACAAATATTTGTCCCATGTTAAGTCAATGGGGCTTTTTTCGGCTGATTTTTCGTGGGACAAAACGAACATCGTATGCCTGATCGCTTAGAAAAGATATAGCACACCTCTCCTCAATAAGTCGCACGATTTGACATCTCTTTTGTGGGTCTACGACCAACGGTGCCTGAGGAGTAGCGCGCCGAAGGTTGGTTTAGGAGAATAGTAATCACAACACTAGAATGTACATTTCCTGAAGAAAATGTGAGTGGTGCTCGCAGTGGCAAAATCCGTCTCAGGCCAGGTGAGGCAGTAGCTAGGGTAACCATGATGTTGCTAGGCAGTTGCTAGGGTAACCAGGGTGGTTGCTAGGTGGTTGCTAGGGTAACTGGGGTTATTGCTAAGGTGTTGCTAGGTGGTTGCTAGGGTAACTGGGTTGGTTGCTAGGGTGTTGCTAGGTGGTTGCTAGGGTAACCGGAGTCGTCGCTAGGTGGTTGCTAGGGTGTTGCTAGGTGGTTGCTAGGCTAACCAGAGTGGTTGCTAGGTGGTTGCTAGGGTAACCAAAGTTGTCGCTAGGCGGTTGCTAGGCGGTTGCTAGGGTCACCAGAGTGGTTGCTAAGGTGTTGCTAGGTGGTTACTAGGGTAACCAGAGTGGTTGCTAGGCTGTTGCTAGGGTAATCAGAGTGGTTGCTATGGAGTTGCTAGGTGGTTGCTAGGGTAAACTGAGTGGTTTCCAGGGTGTTGCTAGGTGGTTGCTAGGGTAACCGGAGTGGTTGCTAGGCGGTTGCTAGGCAGTTGCTAGGGTAACCGGGGTGGTTGCTAGGTGGTTGCTAGTGTAACCAGAGTGGTTGCTAGGCGGTTGCCAGGGTAACCAGAGTGGTTGCTAAGGTGTTGCTATGCGGTTGTTAGGGTAACCAGAGTTGTTCCTAGGCGGTTGCTAAGGTGTCACAAGGTTAACTGGTTGGTTACTAGGGTTATGCTAGGTGGTTTATATGGCTCATCTAGTGTGTCCTGGGCCGTTTTTAGGTGGTTATTAGGTGTTATGGGGGGTTTCTATGGCATTATTAGCATAATTTAACACTTAGTTAATCACTATTAGCATGTAGCTATTCACTGCTAGCATATGTAGCATGTTGGAAGTCCTGTTTGCTAGCATGAGCCAATAGAGCCAACCCCCATGTCTCTACGATACTCAGAAGCAGAGATATGGGTCTGGCTAAACGGTTGCTAGGGTACTCTGTTTGGTTGCTAAGGAGTGGCTTGGTACCTGCCAGTCATGTTACTCCAAAGGCTGATTGTCTAATTGACCCAACTCCCATGTCTCTACGACTTTCTGATGCAGAGATATAGGACTGCCTAAATGGTTGCTAGGATACTATTTTTGGTTGCTAAGGAGTGGCTTAGCGTCTGCCAGTGATGTCCCTCCAAAGGCTCCTTGTGAGTATGAACGATATAAACCAACCAGAATGCCTCTACGACATTCAGAACTGAAGATATCTCACTTTGTATTTGGTTGCTAAGGTGATCCATAATGGTTGCTAGGGCGTGGCTAGGAAGTGTTCAAGACGTTGGTGATTGGCAGTTTGCAGCCCCGAGTCAATCGAGCCCATCCTCAAATTTCTATGACTGTTCTATCCAGAGATAGAAGTTGATCAATTTGAATAGAAGTCTATGGGATGGGTTGCTAAGGTGCTCTAAATGGTTGCTAGGGCGTGGCTTAATAGCTTCCCAGTGATCCTGAGACACTCATTGGTCGCCTGAGTAAAATGAGCCCTCCCCCTTGTCTCTGTGACGCTGTGCTGCAGAGTTATGTTCAATTCAAAATCCCTATGCACATAGTAGATGGCGTTTCATGGGACGGTTTTCCCCATTCATTTCAATGGGGAAAGTTTGGGAGCTCTAGCACCCCAGGGGTGTAACTTTTACCCCATTTTGTGGTATGTTCTCATAGAGCCATCCACCCTCTTCAGATGTGGCGAGTTTCGTCTTTTTACAAATTTCTCACTCCGAGTTATTAATCGTCAAAGTCGTTTGCAACGCGTTTAAATACTCTTCTAGGATTTCCGTTTCCATTGCGTCTATGGGGGCACGTTTGGGCAGCTCTAGCACCCCAGGGGTGCAACTTTTACCCAATTTTTTTGTATGTTCTTACAGAGCCTGCCAGCCTCTACAAATGTGGCGAGTTTCATCTTTTTACAAATTTCTCGCTCCGAGTTATTAATCGTCAAAGTTGGTCGCAATGTTAAGTCAATGCGTTTTTTCGGCTGCTTTTTCGCCCCTGGGGCGAACATCGTACCCCCGATCCCTTAGAAAAGATATAGCACACCTCTCCTCAATAGGCCGCACGTTTTGTTGCCCTATTCATGGGTCTAGGACAAAACACCTAGGAGGAGTAGCGCGCCGAAAAAAAAGTGAAGGAAGAATAAGAATAAAAACCATTGATGTCTATGGGGCAAGTTTGGGCAGCTCTAGCACCCCAGGGGTGCAACTTTTACCCCATTGTGTGGTATATTCTTTTAGAGCATGCCAGCCTCTTCAAATGTGGTGAGTTTCATGTTTTTACAAATTCCTCACTCAGAGTTATTGAGAGTCAACGAATTTTTCAAATCATTGTCCATGCGTTTTTTTTCGGTACTTTTTCGCCCCTGGGGCAAACATCGTACCCCCGATCGCTTTGTAAAGATAGAGCACCACTCTCCTCAATCGGCCGCACGTTTTGACGCCTCATTCATGGGTCTGGGACCAACGCTCTAGGAGGAGGAGCGCGCCGAAAATTTGGTGGTATCAGCATCATTATTATAGGCTTGGTAAGATAGTAATAGTAGTGCTCGAGGCGAGCACCACTAACTAGAATGTACATTTCCTGAAGAAAATGTGAGTGGTGCTCGCAGTGGCAGAATTCGGGCCCGGGCCAGATGCAGCAGTGTCGGAGAAACAGAGAGAACCCACCGCCCTGTCTGTACGATGTTCTGGTGTTGAGATATGGCTGATTCACGTGTTTGTATGGTTGCTACGGCACTCTATATGGTTGCTATGGTGTGGTCATACAGTTTATGGGATGATATCTAAAGACTATTTGGCAGTCTGAGCTTGAAAGTTCAAACTCTGTGCTTCTACAACATTCCAGTACTGAAATATGGCTTGTTAGCGTTGTTTTACGGTTGCTAGGGTGCAGTAAATGGTTGTTAAGGCTTGGCTATGAAGATGGTATGTCACTACTTATTCACTGCTTGATTGGCCGAGTCAAACGAGCCCAGTCCCGAGCCTCTACGACCTTCAGAACCAAAGATATGATTTTACAAATATTTGTCCCATGTTAAGTCAATGGGGCTTTTTTCGGCTGATTTTTCGTGGGACAAAACGAACGTCGTACGCCTGATCGCTTAGAAAAGATATAGCACACCTCTCCTCAATAAGCCGCACGATTTGACATCTCTTTTGTGGGTCTACGACCAACGGTGCCTGAGGAGTAGCGCGCCGAAGGTTGGTTTAGGAGAATAGTAATTACAACACTAGAATGTACATTTCCTGAAGAAAATGTGAGTGGTGCTCGCAGTGGCAAAATTCGGGCCCGGGCCAGGTGAGGCAGTGTCGGACACCATTGGCAGAGAGCCAACCGCTGTGTCTGTACGACGTTCTGATGCTGAGATATATGCTTTAAGATGTTTGTATGGTTGCTAGGGAACTCTATATGGTTGCTATGGTATGGTCCTAGAGTTCATGGGACGATATTTAAAGACTTTTTACTAGTCTGAGCTTAAAACATCAAACTCTGTGCTTCTACAACATCCCAGTCCTGAAATATGGCTTGCAAGCGGAATTAGTACGAGCACTACTATTACTATCTTACCAAGCCTATAATAATGATGCTGATACCACCAAATTTTCGGCGCGCTCCTCCTCCTAGAGCGTTGGTCCCAGACCCATGAATGAGGCGTCAAAACGTGCGGCCGATTGAGGAGAGTGGTGCTCTATCTTTACAAAGCGATCGGGGGTACGATGTTTGCCCCAGGGGCGAAAAAGTACCGAAAAAAAACGCATGGACAATGATTTGAAAAATTCGTTGACTCTCAATAACTCTGAGTGAGGAATTTGTAAAAACATGAAACTCACCACATTTGAAGAGGCTGGCATGCTCTAAAAGAATATACCACACAATGGGGTAAAAGTTGCACCCCTGGGGTGCTAGAGCTGCCCAAACTTGCCCCATAGACATCAATGGTTTTTATTCTTATTCTTCCTTCACTTTTTTTTCGGCGCGCTACTCCTCCTAGGTGTTTTGTCCTAGACCCATGAATAGGGCAACAAAACGTGCGGCCTATTGAGGAGAGGTGTGCTATATCTTTTCTAAGGGATCGGGGGTACGATGTTCGCCCCAGGGGCGAAAAAGCAGCCGAAAAAACGCATTGACTTAACATTGCGACCAACTTTGACGATTAATAACTCGGAGCGAGAAATTTGTAAAAAGATGAAACTCGCCACATTTGTAGAGGCTGGCAGGCTCTGTAAGAACATACAAAAAAATTGGGTAAAAGTTGCACCCCTGGGGTGCTAGAGCTGCCCAAACGTGCCCCCATAGACGCAATGGAAACGGAAATCCTAGAAGAGTATTTAAACGCGTTGCAAACGACTTTGACGATTAATAACTCGGAGTGAGAAATTTGTAAAAAGACGAAACTCGCCACATCTGAAGAGGGTGGATGGCTCTATGAGAACATACCACAAAATGGGGTAAAAGTTACACCCCTGGGGTGCTAGAGCTCCCAAACTTTCCCCATTGAAATGAATGGGGAAAACCGTCCCATGAAACGCCATCTACTATGTGCATAGGGATTTTGAATTGAACATAACTCTGCAGCACAGCGTCACAGAGACAAGGGGGAGGGCTCATTTTACTCAGGCGACCAATGAGTGTCTCAGGATCACTGGGAAGCTATTAAGCCACGCCCTAGCAACCATTTAGAGCACCTTAGCAACCCATCCCATAGACTTCTATTCAAATTGATCAACTTCTATCTCTGGATAGAACAGTCATAGAAATTTGAGGATGGGCTCGATTGACTCGGGGCTGCAAACTGCCAATCACCAACGTCTTGAACACTTCCTAGCCACGCCCTAGCAACCATAATGGATCACCTTAGCAACCAAATACAAAGTGAGATATCTTCAGTTCTGAATGTCGTAGAGGCATTCTGGTTGGTTTATATCGTTCATACTCACAAGGAGCCTTTGGAGGGACATCACTGGCAGACGCTAAGCCACTCCTTAGCAACCAAAAATAGTATCCTAGCAACCATTTAGGCAGTCCTATATCTCTGCATCAGAAAGTCGTAGAGACATGGGAGTTGGGTCAATTAGACAATCAGCCTTTGGAGTAACATGACTGGCAGGTACCAAGCCACTCCTTAGCAACCAAACAGAGTACCCTAGCAACCGTTTAGCCAGACCCATATCTCTGCTTCTGAGTATCGTAGAGACATGGGGGTTGGCTCTATTGGCTCATGCTAGCAAACAGGACTTCCAACATGCTACATATGCTAGCAGTGAATAGCTACATGCTAATAGTGATTAACTAAGTGTTAAATTATGCTAATAATGCCATAGAAACCCCCCATAACACCTAATAACCACCTAAAAACGGCCCAGGACACCCTAGATGAGCCATAACAACCACCTAGCATAACCCTAGTAACCAACCAGTTAACCTAGTGACACCTTAGCAACCGCCTAGGAACCACTCTGGTTACCCTAGTAACTGCCTAGCAACACCTTAGCAACCACTCTGGTTACCCTGGCAACCGCCTAGCAACCACTCTGGTTACCCTAGCAACCACTTAGCAACCACTCCGGTTACCCTAGCAACCACCTAGCAACACCCTGGCAACCACTCAGTTTACCCTAGCAACCACCTAGCAACACCATAGCAACCACTTTGATTACCCTAGCAACCGCTTAGGAACCACTCTTTTTACCCTAGCAACCGCATAGCAACACCTTAGCAACCACTCTGGTTACCCTGGCAACCACCTAGCAACACCATAGCAACCACTCTGATTACCCTAGCAACAGCCTAGCAACCAATCTGGTTACCCTGGCAACCGCCTAGCAACTGCCTAGCGACGACTTTGGTTACCCTAGCAACCACATAGCAACACCCTAGCAACCACCCTGGTTACCCTAGCAACCACTTAGCAACACCTTAGCAACCATCCCAGTTACCCTAGCAAACACCTAGCAACCAGTTACCTAGTTACCCTAGCAACTGCCTAGCAACATCATGGTTACCCTAGCTACTGCCTCACCTGGCCCGGGGCGGATTTTGCCACTTCGAGCACCACTCACATTTTCTTCAGGAAATGTACATTCTAGGGTGGTTGTTAGGGTGTTACTATGGTAACTGGGCTGGTTGCTAGGGTGTCTCTAGGTTAACCGAGGTGGTTGCTAGGGTAACCTGGGAAGTTGGTAGGCGACTACTAGGGTGTTACTAGGGTAACTGGAGTGGTTGCTAGGGTGTTACTAGGTGGTTGCTAGGGTAACTGGAGTGATTGCTAGGGTGCTGCTATGATAAACAGAGTTGTTAATAGGGAGCTGCCAGGTGGTTGCTAGGCTAACCAGAGTGGTTGCTAGGGTGTTGCTAGGGGATTACTAGGGTAACCAGGGTGGTTGCTAAGCGGTTGCTAGGGTGTTGCCATGGTAACCACAGCGGCCGCTAGGCGGATGCTAGGGTAACCGGAGTGGTTGCTAGGGTGTTGCTAGGCAGTTGCTAGGGTAATTGGAGTGATTGCTGGGGTGTTGCTATGGTAAACAGAGATGTTGCTAGGGTGTTGCCAGGTGGTTGCTAGGCTAACCAGAGTGGTTGCTAGGGTGTTGCTAGGGTAATCAGAGTGGTTGCTATGGTGTTGCTAGGTGGTTGCTAGGGTAATCAGAGTGGTTGCTATGGTGTTGCTAGGTGGTTGCTAGGGTAAACTGAGTGGTTGCCAGGGTGTTGCTAGGTGGTTGCTAGGGTAACCGGAGTGGTTGCTATGGTGTTGCTAGGTGGTTGCTAGGGTAATCAGAGTGGTTGCTAGGGTGTTGCTAGGTGGTTGCTAGGGTAACCAGAGTCGTCGCTAGGTGGTTGCTAGGGTGTTGCTAGGTGGTTGCTAGGGTAACCAGGGTGGTTGCTATGGTGTTGCTAGGGTAATCAGAGTGGTTGCTATGGTGTTGCTAGGTGGTTGCTAGGGTAATCAGAGTGGTTGCTATGGTGTTGCTAGGTGGTTGCTAGGGTAAACTGAGTGGTTGCCAGGGTGTTGCTAGGTGGTTGCTAGGGTAACCGGAGTGGTTGCTATGGTGTTGCTAGGTGGTTGCTAGGGTAATCAGAGTGGTTGCTAGGGTGTTGCTAGGTGGTTGCTAGGGTAACCAGGGTGGTTGCTATGGTGTTGCTAGTTGGTTGCTAGGGTAACCGGAGTCGTCGCTAGGCGGTTGCTAGGAAGTTGCTAGGGTAACCGGGGTGGTTGCTAGGTGGTTGCTAGGGTAATCAGAGTGGTTGCTATGGTGTTGCTAGGCGGTTGCTAGGGTAACCAGAGTGGTTCCTAGGCGATTGCAAAGGTGTCACTAGGCTAACTGGTTGGTTACTAGGGTTATGCTAGGTGGTTGTTATGGCTCATCTAGGGTGTCCTGGGCCGTTTCTAGGTGGTTATTAGGTGTTATGGGGGGTTTCTATGGCATTATTAGCATAATTTAACACTTAGTTAATCACTATTAGCATGTAGCTATTCACTGCTAGCACATGTAGCATGTTGGAAGTCCTGTTTGCTAGCATGAGCCAATAGAGCCAACCCCCATGTCTCTACGATACTCAAAAGCAGAGATATGGGTCTGGCTAAACGGTTGCTAGGGTACTCTGTTTGGTTGCTAAGGAGTGGCTTGGTACCTGCCAGTCATGTTACTCCAAAGGCTGATTGTCTAATTGACCCAACTCCCATGTCTCTACGACTTTCTGATGCAGAGATATAGGACTGCCTAAATGGTTGCTAGGATACTATTTTTGGTTGCTAAGGAGTGGCTTAGCGTCTGCCAGTGATGTCCCTCCAAAGGCTCCTTGTGAGTATGAACGATATAAACCAACCAGAATGCCTCTACGACATTCAGAACTGAAGATATCTCACTCTGTATTTGGTTGCTAAGGTGATCCATAATGGTTGCTAGGGCGTGGCTAGGAAGTGTTCAAGACGTTGGTGATTGGCAGTTTGCAGCCCCGAGTCAATCGAGCCCATCCTCAAATTTCTATGACTGTTCTATCCAGAGATAGAAGTCGATCAATTTGAATAGAAGTCTATGGGATGGGTTGCTAAGGTGCTCTAAATGGTTGCTAGGGCGTGGCTTAATAGCTTCCCAGTGATCCTGAGACACTCATTGGTCGCCTGAGTAAAATGAGCCCTCCCCCTTGTCTCTGTGACGCTGTGCTGCAGAGTTATGTTCAATTCAAAATCCCTATGCACATAGTAGATGGCGTTTCATGGGACGGTTTTCCCCATTCATTTCAATGGGGAAAGTTTGGGAGCTCTAGCACCCCAGGGGTGTAACTTTTACCCCATTTTGTGGTATGTTCTCATAGAGCCATCCACCCTCTTCAGATGTGGCGAGTTTCGTCTTTTTACAAATTTCTCACTCCGAGTTATTAATCGTCAAAGTCGTTTGCAACGCGTTTAAATACTCTTCTAGGATTTCCGTTTCCATTGCGTCTATGGGGGCTCGTTTGGGTAGCTCTAGCACCCCAGGGGTGCAACTTTTACCCAATTTTTTTGTATGTTCTTACAGAGCCTGCCAGCCTCTACAAATGTGGCGAGTTTCATCTTTTTACAAATTTCTCGCTCCGAGTTATTAATCGTCAAAGTTGGTCGCAATGTTAAGTCAATGCGTTTTTTCGGCTGCTTTTTCGCCCCTGGGGCGAACATCGTACCCCCGATCCCTTAGAAAAGATATAGCACACCTCTCCTCAATAGGCCGCACGTTTTGTTGCCCTATTCATGGGTCTAGGACAAAACACCTAGGAGGAGTAGCGCGCCGAAAAAAAAGTGAAGGAAGAATAAGAATAAAAACCATTGATGTCTATGGGGCAAGTTTGGGCAGCTCTAGCACCCCAGGGGTGCAACTTTTACCCCATTGTGTGGTATATTCTTTTAGAGCATGCCAGCCTCTTCAAATGTGGTGAGTTTCATGTTTTTACAAATTCCTCACTCAGAGTTATTGAGAGTCAACGAATTTTTCAAATCATTGTCCATGCGTTTTTTTTCGGTACTTTTTCGCCCCTGGGGCAAACATCGTACCCCCGATCGCTTTGTAAAGATAGAGCACCACTCTCCTCAATCGGCCGCACGTTTTGACGCCTCATTCATGGGTCTGGGACCAACGCTCTAGGAGGAGGAGCGCGCCGAAAATTTGGTGGTATCAGCATCATTATTATAGGCTTGGTAAGATAGTAATAGTAGTGCTCGAGGCGAGCACCACTAACTAGAATGTACATTTCCTGAAGAAAATGTGAGTGGTGCTCGCAGTGGCAGAATTCGGCCCCGGGCCAGATGCAGCAGTGTCGGAGAAACAGAGAGAACCCACCGCCATGTCTGTACGATGTTCTGATGTTGAGATACGGCTGATTCATGTGTTTGTATGGTTGCTACGGCTCTCTATATGGTTGCTATGGTGTGGTTTATGTTTTATGTTTATGTGACGATATCTAAAGACTATTTGGCAGTCTGAGCTTGAAAGTTCAAACTCTGTGCTTCTACAACATTCCAGTACTGAAATATGGCTTGTAAACGTTGTTTTTACGGTTGCTAGGGTGCTGTAAATGGTTGTTAAGGCTTGGCTATGAAGATGGTATGTCACTACTTATTCACTGCTTGATAGGCCGAGTCAAACGAGCCCAGTCCCGAGCCTCTACGACCTTCAGAACCAAAGATATGATTTTACAAATATTTGTCCCATGTTAAGTCAATGGGGCTTTTTTCGGCTGATTTTTCGTGGGACAAAACGAACATCGTACGCCTGATCGCTTAGAAAAGATATAGCACACCTCTCCTCAATAAGCCGCACGATTTGACATCTCTTTTGTGGGTCTACGACCAACGGTGCCTGAGGAGTAGCGTGCCGAAGGTTGGTTTAGGAGAATAGTAATTACAACACTAGAATGTACATTTCCTGAAGAAAATGTGAGTGGTGCTCGCAGTGGCAATATTCGGCCCGGATGCAACCAGATGCGGTGGTGTCGGACAACATTGCCAGAGAGCCAACCACCATGTCTGTACGATGTTTTGATGCTGAGATATGGCTGATTCATGTGTTTGTTTTGTTGCTAGGGCACTCTATATGGTTGCTATGGTGTGGTCATACAGTTCATGGGATGATATCTAAAGACTGTTTTACAATCTGAGCTTAAAAGATCAAACTCTGTGCTTCTGCAACATTCCAGTACTGAAATATGGCTTGTAAGCATTGTTTTACGGTTGCTAGGGTGCTGTAAATAGTTGTTAAGGCGTGGCTATGAAGATGGTATGTCACTACTTATTCACTGCTTGATAGGCCGAGTCAAACGAGCCCAGTCCCGAGCCTCTACGACCTTCAGAACCAAAGATATGATTTTACAAATATTTATCACATGTTAAGTCAATGGGGCTTTTTTCGGCTGATTTTTCGTGGGACAAAACGGACATCGTACGCCTGATCGCTTAGAAAAGATATAGCACACCTCTCCTCAATAAGTCGCACGATTTGACATCTCTTTTGTGGGTCTACGACCAACGGTGCCTGAGGAGTAGCGCGCCGAAGGTTGGTTTAGGAGAATAGTAATCACAACACTAGAATGTACATTTCCTGAAGAAAATGTGAGTGGTGCTCGCAGTGGCAATATTCGGCCCGAATGCAACCAGATGCGGCAGTGTCAGTCACCATTGCTAGAGAGCCAACCGTCATGTCTGTACGATGTTCTGATGCTGAGATATGGATGATTCATGTGTTTGTATGGTTGCTAGGGGACTCTATATGGTTGCTATGATGTGGACATACAGTTTATGGGATGATATCTAAAGATTATTTGGCAGTCTGAGTTTAAAAGATCATACTCTGTGCTTCTACAACATTAAAGTACTGAAATATGTCTTGTAAGCGTTGTTTTACGGTTGCTAGGGTGCTGCAAATGGTTGTTAAGGCGTGGCTATGAAGATGGTATGTCACTAGTTATTCACTGCTTGATAGGCCGAGTCAAACGAGCCCAGTCCCGAGGCTCTACGACCTTCAGAACCAAAAATATCCTTTTAGAAATATTTGGCCCATGTTAAGTCAATGGGCCTTTTTTCGGTTTATTTATCGTAGGGCAAAACGAACATCGTACACCCAATCGCTTAGAAAAGATATAGCACACCTCTCCTCAATAAGCTGCACGATTTGACATCTCTTTTCTGGGTCTACGACCAACGGTGCCTGAGGAGTAGCGCGCCGAAGGTTGGTTTAGGAGAATAGTAATTACAACACTAGAATGTACATTTCCTGAAGAAAATGTGAGTGGTGCTCGCAGTGGCAAAATTCGCCCCGGGCCTGGTGAGGCAGTAGCTAGGGTAACCATGATGTTGCTAGGCAGTTGCTAGGGTAACCAGGGTGGTTGCTAGGGTAACCGGGGTGGTTGCTAAGGTGTTGCTAGGTGGTTGCTAGGGTAACCGGTGTGGTTGCTAGGGTGTTGCTAGTTGGTTGCTAGGGTAACCAGAGTGGTTGCTAGGGTGTTGCTAGGTGGTTGCTAGGGTAACCGGAGTCGTCGGTAGGCGGTTGCTAGGATGTTGCTAGGGTAACCAGAGTGGTTGCTAAGGTGTTGCTAGGGTAACCAGATTGGTTGCTAGGCTGTTGCTAGGGTAATCAGAGTGGTTGCTATGGTGTTGCTAGGTGGTTGCCAGGGTAACCAGAGTGGTTGCTAAGGTGTTGCTATGCGGTTGCTAGGGTAAAAAGAGTGGTTCCTAAGCGGTTGCTAGGGTAATCAAAGTGGTTGCTATGGTGTTGCTAGGTGGTTGCTAGGGTAAACTGAGTGGTTGCCAGGGTGTTGCTAGGTGGTTGCTAGGGTAACCGGAGTGGTTGCTAAGTGGTTGCTAGGGTAACCAGAGTGGTTGCTAGGCGGTTGCCAGGGTAACCAGAGTGGTTGCTAAGGTGTTGCTAGGCAGTTACTAGGGTAACCAGAGTGGTTCCTAGGCGGTTGCTAAGGTGTCACTAGGTTAACTGGTTGGTTACTAGGGTTATGCTAGGTGGTTGTTATGGCTCATCTAGGGTGTCCTGGGCCGTTTTTAGGTGGTTATTAGGTGTTATGGGGGGTTTCTATGGCATTATTAGCATAATTTAACACTTAGTTAATCACTATTAGCATGTAGCTATTCACTGCTAGCATATGTAGCATGTTGGAAGTCCTGTTTGCTAGCATGAGCCAATAGAGCCAACCCCCATGTCTCTACGATACTCAGAAGCAGAGATATGGGTCTGGCTAAACGGTTGCTAGGGTACTCTGTTTGGTTGCTAAGGAGTGGCTTGGTACCTGCCAGTCATGTTACTCCAAAGGCTGATTGTCTAATTGACCCAACTCCCATGTCTCTACGACTTTCTGATGCAGAGATATAGGACTGCCTAAATGGTTGCTAGGATACTATTTTTGGTTGCTAAGGAGTGGCTTAGCGTCTGCCAGTGATGTCCCTCCAAAGGCTCCTTGTGAGTATGAACGATATAAACCAACCAGAATGCCTCTACGACATTCAGAACTGAAGATATCTCACTTTGTATTTGGTTGCTAAGGTGATCCATAATGGTTGCTAGGGCGTGGCTAGGAAGTGTTCAAGACGTTGGTGATTGGCAGTTTGCAGCCCCGAGTCAATCGAGCCCATCCTCAAATTTCTATGACTGTTCTATCCAGAGATAGAAGTTGATCAATTTGAATAGAAGTCTATGGGATGGGTTGCTAAGGTGCTCTAAATGGTTGCTAGGGCGTGGCTTAATAGCTTCCCAGTGATCCTGAGACACTCATTGGTCGCCTGAGTAAAATGAGCCCTCCCCCTTGTCTCTGTGACGCTGTGCTGCAGAGTTATGTTCAATTCAAAATCCCTATGCACATAGTAGATGGCGTTTCATGGGACGGTTTTCCCCATTCATTTCAATGGGGAAAGTTTGGGAGCTCTAGCACCCCAGGGGTGTAACTTTTACCCCATTTTGTGGTATGTTCTCATAGAGCCATCCACCCTCTTCAGATGTGGCGAGTTTCGTCTTTTTACAAATTTCTCACTCCGAGTTATTAATCGTCAAAGTCGTTTGCAACGCGTTTAAATACTCTTCTAGGATTTCCGTTTCCATTGCGTCTATGGGGGCACGTTTGGGCAGCTCTAGCACCCCAGGGGTGCAACTTTTACCCAATTTTTTTGTATGTTCTTACAGAGCCTGCCAGCCTCTACAAATGTGGCGAGTTTCATCTTTTTACAAATTTCTCGCTCCGAGTTATTAATCGTCAAAGTTGGTCGCAATGTTAAGTCAATGCGTTTTTTCGGCTGCTTTTTCGCCCCTGGGGCGAACATCGTACCCCCGATCCCTTAGAAAAGATATAGCACACCTCTCCTCAATAGGCCGCACGTTTTGTTGCCCTATTCATGGGTCTAGGACAAAACACCTAGGAGGAGTAGCGCGCCGAAAAAAAAGTGAAGGAAGAATAAGAATAAAAACCATTGATGTCTATGGGGCAAGTTTGGGCAGCTCTAGCACCCCAGGGGTGCAACTTTTACCCCATTGTGTGGTATATTCTTTTAGAGCATGCCAGCCTCTTCAAATGTGGTGAGTTTCATGTTTTTACAAATTCCTCACTCAGAGTTATTGAGAGTCAACGAATTTTTCAAATCATTGTCCATGCGTTTTTTTTCGGTACTTTTTCGCCCCTGGGGCAAACATCGTACCCCCGATCGCTTTGTAAAGATAGAGCACCACTCTCCTCAATCGGCCGCACGTTTTGACGCCTCATTCATGGGTCTGGGACCAACGCTCTAGGAGGAGGAGCGCGCCGAAAATTTGGTGGTATCAGCATCATTATTATAGGCTTGGTAAGATAGTAATAGTAGTGCTCGAGGCGAGCACCACTAACTAGAATGTACATTTCCTGAAGAAAATGTGAGTGGTGCTCGCAGTGGCAAAATCCGCCCCGGGCCAGGTGTGGCAGTGTCGGACACCATTGCCAGAGAGCCAACCGCCATGTCTGTACGATGTTCTAGTGTTGAGATATGGCTGATTTGTGTGTTTGTATAGTTGCTAGGGCTCTCTATATGGTTGCTATGGTATGGTCATACAGTTATGGGATGATATCTAAAGACTATTTACCAGTCTGAGCTTAAAAGATCAAACTCTGTGCTTCTACAACATTCCAGTACTGAAATATGGCTTATAAGCGTAGTTTTACGGTTGCTAGGTGCTGTAAATGGTTGCTAGGGCGTGGCTATGAAGATGGTATGTCACTACTTATTCACTGCTTGATAGGCCGAGTCAAACGAGCCCAGTCCCAAGCCTCTACGACCTTCTACACCAAAGATATGATTTTACAAATATTTGGCCCATATTAAGTCAATGGGGATTTTTTCGGCTGATTTATCGTAGGACAAAACGATCATCGTACACCCAATCACTTAAAAAAGATATAGCACACCCCCCCTCAATAAGCCGCACGATTTGACATCTCATTTGTGGGTCTACGACCAACGGTGCCGGAGGAGTAGTGTGCCAAAGTTTCGTTTAGGAGAATAGTATTTACAATACTAGAATGTACATTTCCTGAAGAAAATGTGAGTGGTGCTCGCAGTGGCAAAATTCGGGCCCGGGCCAGATGCAGCAGTGTCGGAGAAACAGAGAGACCCCACCGCCATGTCTGTACGATGTTCTGGTGTTGAGATATGGTTGATTCATGTGTTTGTATGGTTGCTACGGCACTCTATATGGTTGCTATGGTGTGGTCATACAGTTTATGGGATGATATCTAAAGACTATTTGGCAGTCTGAGCTTGAAAGTTCAAACTCTGTGCTTCTACAACATTCCAGTACTGAAATATGGCTTGTAAGCGTTGTTTTACGGTTGCTAGGGTGCTGTAAACAGTTGTTAAGGGTGTGGCTATGAAGATGGTATGTCACTACTTATTCACTGCTTGATAGGCCGAGTCAAACGAGCCCAGTCCCGAGCCTCTACAACCTTCAGAACCAAAGATATGATTTTACAAATATTTGTCCCATGTTAAGTCAATGGGGCTTTTTTCGGCTGATTTTTCGTGGGACAAAACGAAAATCGTACGCCTGATCGCTTAGAAAAGATATAGCACACCTCTCCTCAATAAGCCGCCCGATTTGACATCTCTTTTGTGGGTCTACGACCAACGGTGCCTGAGGAGTAGCGCGCCGAAGGTTGGTTTAGGAGAATAGTAATTACAACACTAGAATGTACATTTCCTGAAGAAAATGTGAGTGGTGCTCGCAGTGGCAAAATTCGCCCCGGGCCTGGTGAGGCAGTAGCTAGGGTAACCATGATGTTGCTAGGCAGTTGCTAGGGTAACCAGGGTGGTTGCTAGGGTAACCGGGGTGGTTGCTAAGGTGTTGCTAGGTGGTTGCTAGGGTAACCGGTGTGGTTGCTAGGGTGTTGCTAGTTGGTTGCTAGGGTAACCAGAGTGGTTGCTAGGGTGTTGCTAGGTGGTTGCTAGGGTAACCGGAGTCGTCGGTAGGCGGTTGCTAGGATGTTGCTAGGGTAACCAGAGTGGTTGCTAAGGTGTTGCTAGGGTAACCAGATTGGTTGCTAGGCTGTTGCTAGGGTAATCAGAGTGGTTGCTATGGTGTTGCTAGGTGGTTGCCAGGGTAACCAGAGTGGTTGCTAAGGTGTTTCTATGCGGTTGCTAGGGTAAAAAGAGTGGTTCCTAAGCGGTTGCTAGGGTAATCAAAGTGGTTGCTATACCCCCATGTCTCTACGATACTCAGAAGCAGAGATATGGGTCTGGCTAAACGGTTGCTAGGGTACTCTGTTTGGTTGCTAAGGAGTGGCTTGGTACCTGCCAGTCATGTTACTCCAAAGGCTGATTGTCTAATTGACCCAACTCCCATGTCTCTACGACTTTCTGATGTAGAGATATAGGACTGCCTAAATGGTTGCTAGGATACTATTTTTGGTTGCTAAGGAGTGGCTTAGCGTCTGCCAGTGATGTCCCTCCAAAGGCTCCTTGTGAGTATGAACGATATAAACCAACCAGAATGCCTCTACGACATTCAGAACTGAAGATATCTCACTTTGTATTTGGTTGCTAAGGTGATCCATAATGGTTGCTAGGGCGTGGCTAGGAAGTGTTCAAGACGTTGGTGATTGGCAGTTTGCAGCCCCGAGTCAATCGAGCCCATCCTCAAATTTCTATGACTGTTCTATCCAGAGATAGAAGTTGATCAATTTGAATAGAAGTCTATGGGATGGGTTGCTAAGGTGCTCTAAATGGTTGCTAGGGCGTGGCTTAATAGCTTCCCAGTGATCCTGAGACACTCATTGGTCGCCTGAGTAAAATGAGCCCTCCCCCTTGTCTCTGTGACGCTGTGCTGCAGAGTTATGTTCAATTCAAAATCCCTATGCACATAGTAGATGGCGTTTCATGGGACGGTTTTCCCCATTCATTTCAATGGGGAAAGTTTGGGAGCTCTAGCACCCCAGGGGTGTAACTTTTACCCCATTTTGTGGTATGTTCTCATAGAGCCATCCACCCTCTTCAGATGTGGCGAGTTTCGTCTTTTTACAAATTTCTCACTCCGAGTTATTAATCGTCAAAGTCGTTTGCAACGCGTTTAAATACTCTTCTAGGATTTCCGTTTCCATTGCGTCTATGGGGGCACGTTTGGGCAGCTCTAGCACCCCAGGGGTGCAACTTTTACCCAATTTTTTTGTATGTTCTTACAGAGCCTGCCAGCCTCTACAAATGTGGCGAGTTTCATCTTTTTACAAATTTCTCGCTCCGAGTTATTAATCGTCAAAGTTGGTCGCAATGTTAAGTCAATGCGTTTTTTCGGCTGCTTTTTCGCCCCTGGGGCGAACATCGTACCCCCGATCCCTTAGAAAAGATATAGCACACCTCTCCTCAATAGGCCGCACGTTTTGTTGCCCTATTCATGGGTCTAGGACAAAACACCTAGGAGGAGTAGCGCGCCGAAAAAAAAGTGAAGGAAGAATAATAATAAAAACCATTGATGTCTATGGGGCAAGTTTGGGCAGCTCTAGCACCCCAGGGGTGCAACTTTTACCCCATTGTGTGGTATATTCTTTTAGAGCATGCCAGCCTCTTCAAATGTGGTGAGTTTCATGTTTTTACAAATTCCTCACTCAGAGTTATTGAGAGTCAACGAATTTTTCAAATCATTGTCCATGCGTTTTTTTTCGGTACTTTTTCGCCCCTGGGGCGAACATCGTACCCCCGATCGCTTTGTAAAGATAGAGCACCACTCTCCTCAATCGGCCGCACGTTTTGACGCCTCATTCATGGGTCTGGGACCAACGCTCTAGGAGGAGGAGCGCGCCGAAAATTTGGTGGTATCAGCATCATTATTATAGGCTTGGTAAGATAGTAATAGTAGTGCTCGAGGCGAGCACCACTAACTAGAATGTACATTTCCTGAAGAAAATGTGAGTGGTGCTCGCAGTGGCAATATCCGCCCCGGGCCAGGTGTGGCTGGTGTTCCGGGTGGTTTCTATGGCATTCTTAGCATAATATAACACTTAGGTAGTCACTATTAGCATGTAGCTATTCACTGCTAACATATGTAGCATGTAGGAAGTCCTGTTTACTAGCATGAGTCAATAGAGCCAACCCCCATGTCTCTGTGACGCTTAGAAGCAGAAATATGGGTCTGGATAAATGGTTGCTAGGGTAAACTATTTGGTTGCTAAGGAGTGGCTTTGCAGCTGCCAGTGATGTAACTCCAAAGACTGATTGTCAAATAGACCCAACCCCCATGTCTCTACGACTTTCTGATGCTTAGACACTGGTCTGGCTAAATGGTTGCTAGGGTACTCTATTTGGTTGCTAAGGAGTGGCTAAGCGTCTGCCAGTGATGTTACTCCAAAGGCTGATTGTCAAACGTACCCAACCCCCATGTCTCTGTGACTTTCTGATGCAAAGATATAGGGCTGGCTAAATGGTTGTTAAGGTACTCTGTTTCGTTGCTAAGGAGTGGCTTGGCAGTAGCCATTGATGTTCCTCCAAAGGCTCCTTATGAGTATGAACGATATAAACCAACTACAATGACTCTACGACATTCAGAACTCAAGATATCTCACTTTGTATTTGGTTGCTAAGGTGCTCCATGATGGTTGCTAAGGCGTGGCTAGGAAGTTTTGAAGACATTGGTGATTGGCAGTTTGCTGCCCCGAGTCAAACGAGCCCACCCTCAAATTTGTATGACTTTTCTATCCAGAGATAGAAGTCGATCAATTTGAATGGAAGTCTATGGGATGGGTTGCTAAGGTGCTCTAAATGGTTGCTAGGGCGTGGCTTGATAGCTTCCCAGTTATCCTGAGACACTCATTGGTCGCCTGAGTAAAATGAGCCCTCCCCCTTGTCTCTGTGACGCTGTGCTGCAGAGCTATGTTCAATTCAAAATCCCTATGCACATAGTAGATGGTGTTTCATGGGACGGTTTTCCCCATTCATTTCAATGGGGAAAGTTTGGGAGCTCTAGCTCCCCAGGGGTGCAACTTTTACCCACTTTTGTGGTATGTTCTCACAGAGCCATCCACCCTCTTCAGATGTGGCGAGTTTCGTCTTTTTACAAATTTCTCGCTCCGAGTTATTAATCGTCAAAGTCGTTTGCAACGCGTATAAATACTCTTCTAGGATTTCCGTTTTCATTGATGTCTATGGGGGCGCGTTTGGGCAGCTCTGGCACCCCAGGGGTGCAACTTTTACCCCATTTTTTGGTATGTCCTTACAGAGCCTGCCAGACTCTACAAATGTGGAGAGTTTCGTCTTTTTACAAATTTCTCACTCCGAGTTATTAATCGTCAAAGTTGGTCGCAATGCATTGTCTATGCGTTTTTTCGCCTGTTTTATCGCCCCTGGGGCGAACATCGTACCCCCGATCTCTTAGAAAAGATATAGCACACCTCTCCTCAATACGCCGCACGATTTGATGCCTCACTCATGAGTCTAGGACAAACGCCCTAGGAGGAGTAGCGCGCCGAAAAAAAGTGGAAGAATAAAAATAATAATAAATAACATTGAGGTCTATGGGGGCAAGTTTGGGCAGCTCTAGCACCCCAGGGGTGCAACTTTTACCCCATTGTGTGGTATGTTCTCACAGAGCCTGCCAGCCTCTTCAAATGTGGCGAGTTTCATCTTTTTACAAATTTCTCGCTCCGAGTTATTAATCATCAAAGTTTGTGGCAATGCGTTGTCTATGCATTTTTTTGGCTGCTTTTTCGCCCCTGGGGCGACCATCGTACCCCCGATCGCTTACAAAAGATATAGCACACCTCTCCTCAATAGGCCGCACGTTTTGACGCCTCATTCATGGGTCTGGGACCAACGCACTAGGAGGAGGAGCGCGCCGAAAATTTGGTGGTATCAGCATCCTTATTATAGGCTTGGTAAGATAGTAATAGTAGTGCTCGAGGCGAGCACCACTAACTAGAATGTACATTTCCTGAAGAAAATGTGAGTGGTGCTCGCAGTGGCAAAATCCGTCCCGGGCCAGGTGAGGCAGTAGCTAGGGTAACCATGATGTTGCTAGGGTAACCAGGGTGGTTGCTAGGGTAACTGTGTTGGTTGCTATGGTGTTGCTAGGGTAACCAGAGTGGTTGCTAAGGTGTTGCTAGGTGGTTGCTAGGGTAAACTGAGTGGTTGCTAGGCGGTTGCTAGGGTAACCGGGGTGGTTGCTAGGGTAACCAGACTGGTTGCTAAGGTGTTGCTAGGTGGTTGCTAGGGTAACCAGAGTGGTAGCTAAGGTGTTGCTAGGTGGTTACCAGGGTAACCAGGGTGGTTGCTAGGGTGTTGCTAAGTGGTTGCTAGGCTAACCAGAGTGGTTGCTAGGTGGTTGCTAGGGTAACCCGAAGTCGTCGCTAGGCGGTTGCTAGGCGGTTGCTAGGGTAATCAGAGTGGTTGCTATGGTGTTGCTAGGTGGTTGCTAGGGTAAACTGAGTGGTTGCCAGGGTGTTGCTAGGTGGTTGCTAGGGTAACCGGAGTGGTTGCCAGGCGGTTGCTAGGCAGTTGCTAGGGTAACCAGGGTGGTTGCTAGGTGGTTGCTAGGGTAACCAGAGTGGTTGCTATGCGGTTGCTAAGGTGTCACTAGGATAACTGGTTGGTTACTAGGGTTATGCTAGGTGGTTGTTCTGGCTCATCTAGGGTGTCCTGGGCCGTTTCTATGTGGGTTTTAGGTGTTATGGGGGGTTTATATGGCATTATTAGCATAATATATCACTTAGTTAATCACTATTAGCATGTAGCTATTCACTGCTAGCATATGTAGCATGTTGGAAGTCCTGCTTGCTAGCATGAGCCAATAGAGCCAACCCCCATGTCTCTACGATACTCAGAAGCAGAGATATGGGTCTGGCTAAACGGTTGCTAGGGTACTCTGTTTGGTTGCTAAGGAGTGGCTTGGTACCTACCAGTCATGTTACTCCAAAGGCTGATTGTCTAATTGGCCCAACTCCCATGTCTCTACGACTTTCTGATGCAGAGATATAGGACTGGCTAAATGGTTGCTAGGGTACTCTGTTTGGTTGCTAAGGAGTGGCTTTGCAGTAGCCAGTGATGTTTTTCCAAAGGCTCCTTGTGAGTATGAATGATACAAACCAATCAGAATGCCTCTACGACATTCAGAACTGAAGATATCTCACTTTGTATTTGGTTGCTAAGGTGATCCATAATGGTTGCTAGGGCGTGGCTAGGAAGTGTTGAAGACATTGGTGATTGTCAGTTTGCTACCCCGAGTCAAACAAGCCTACCCTAAAATTTCTATGACTTTTCTATCCAGAGATAGAAGTCAATCAATTTGAATGGAAGTCTATGGGATGGGTTGCTAGGGTGCTCTAAATTGTTGCTAGGGCGTGGCTTAATAGCTTCCCAGTGATCCTGAGACACTCATTGGTCGCCTGAGTAAAATGAGCCCTCCCCCTTGTCTCTGTGACACTGTGCTGCAGAGCTATGTTCAATTCAAAATCCCTTTGTACATATTAGATGGTGTTTCATGGGACGGCCTTCCCCATTCATTTCAATGGGGAAAAATTTGGGGAGCTCTAGCACCCCAGGGGTGCAACTTTTACCCCATTTTGTGGTATGTTCTCACAGAGCCAGCCACCCTCTTCAGATGTGGCGAGTTTCATCTTTTTACAAATTTCTCGCTCCGAGTTATTAATCGTCAAAGTCGTTTGCAACGCGTTTAAATACTCTTCTAGGATTTCCGTTAACATTGATGTCTATGGGAGCGCGTTTGGGCAGCTCTAGCACCCCAGGGGTGCAACTTTTAACAAATTTTTGGTATGTCCTTACAGAGCCTGCCAGCCTCTTCAAATGTGGCGAGTTTCGTCTTTTTACAAATTTCTCGCTCCGAGTTATTAATCGTCAAAGTTGATTTCAATGCGTTGTCTATGCGTTTTTTTTCGCTCCTTTTTCGCCCCTGGGGCGAACATCGTACCCCCGATCTTTTAGAAAAGATATAGCACACCTCTCCTCAATAGGCCGCACGTTTTGACGCCTCATTCATGGGTCTGGGTCAAACGCTCTAGGAGGAGTAGCGCGCCGAAAAAAAAGTGGAAGAAGAATAAGAAGAATAATAAACCATGTTTTTGGGCAGCTCTAGCACCCCAGGGGTGCAACTTTTACCCCATTGTGTGGTATATTATTTTAGAGCCTGCCAGCCTCTTCAATTGTGGTGAGTTTCATGTTTTTACAAATTCCTCACTCCGAGTTATTGAGAGTCAACGAATTTTTCAAGGCATTGTCTATGCGTTTTTTTTTCGGTACTTTTTCGCCCCTGGGGCGAACATCGTACCCCTGATCTTTTAGTAAAGCTAGAGCACCGCTCTCCTCAATCGGCCGCACGTTTTGACACCTCATTCATGGGTCTGGGACACACCCTCTAGGAGGAGTAGTGCTCTGAAGATTTCAGCATCATTATTATAGGCTTGGTAAGATAGTAATAGTAGTGCTCGCCAACGAGCACCACTAACTAGAATGTACATTTCCTGAAGAAAATGTGAGTGGTGCTCGCAGTGGCAAAATTCGGCCCCGGCCAGGTGAGACAGTGTCAGACACCATTGCTAGAGAGCCAACCGCCATGTCTGTACGATGTTCTAGTGTTGAGATATGGCTGATTTGTGTGTTTGTATGGTTGCTAGGGCTTTCTAAATGGTTGCTATGGTATGGTCATACAGGTTATGGGACAATATCTAAAGACTATTTACCAGTCTGAGCTTAAAAGATCAAACCCTCTGCTTCTACAGCATTCCAGTACTGAAATATTTGGCTTATAAGCGTAGTTTTACGGTTGCTAGTGTGCTGTAAAAGGTTGCTAGGGCGTGGCTATGAAGATGGTATGTCATTCCTTATTCACTGCTTGATAGGCCGAGTCAAACGAGCCCACTCCCAAGCCTCTACGACCTTCTACACCAAAGATATGATTTTACAAATATTTGGCCCATATTAAGTCAATGGGGATTTTTTCGGCTTATTTATCGTAGGAAAAAACGATCATCGTACACCCAATCACTTAAAAAAGATATAGCACACCTCTCCTCAATAAGCCGCACGATTTGACATCTCATTTGTGAGTCTACGACCAACGGTGCCGGAGGAGTAGTGTGCCAAAGTTTCGTTTAGGAGAATAGTATTTACAATACTAGAATGTACATTTCCTGAAGAAAATGTGAGTGGTGCTCGCAGTGGCAAAATTCGGCCGGGCCAGGTGAGGCAGTGTCGGACACCATTGCCAGAGAGCCAACCGCCATGTCTGTACGATCTTCCAGTGCTGAGATATGGCTGATTCATGTGTTTGTATGGTTGCTAGGGCACTCTATATGGTTGCTATGGTGTGGTTATACTGCTAATGGTACAACATCTAAAGACTAATTGGCAGTCTGAGCTTAACATATCAAACTCTGTGCGTTTACAACATACCAGTACTGAAATATGGCTTGTAAGCGTTGTTTTGCAGTTGCTAGGGTGCTGTAAACAGTTGCTAGGGCGTAGCTATGAAGATGGTATGTCACTACTTATTCACTGCTTGATAGGCCGAGTCAAACGAGCCCAGTCCTGAGCCTCCACGACCTTCTGAACCAAAGATACAATTTTACAAATATTTGGCCCATGTTAAGTCAATGGGCCTTTTTCGGGTTATTTATCATAGGAAAAAACGAAAATCGTACTCCCGATCGCTTAGAAAAGATATAGCACACCTCTCCTCAATAAGCCGCACGATATGAGACCTCATTTGTGGGTCTAGGACCAACGGTGCCGGAGGAGTAGCGTGCCAAAGTTTTGTTTAGGAGAATAGTATTTACAATACTAGAATGTACATTTCCTGAAGAAAATGTGAGTGGTGCTCGCAGTGGCAAAATTCAGGCCCGGGCCAGGTGAGTCAGTGTAGGACACCATTGGCAGAGAGCCAACCGCCGTGTCTGTACGACGTTCTGATGCTGAGATATATGCTTTAAGATGTTTGTATGGTTGCTAGGGAACTCTATATGGTTGCTATGGTATGGTCCTAGAGTTCATGGGACGATATTTAAAGACTTTTTACTAGTCTGAGCTTAAAACATCAAACTCTGTGCTTCTACAACATCCTAGTCCTGAAATATGGCTTGCAAGCGGAATTTTACGGTTGCTAGGCTGCTATAAACGGTCGCTAGGGCATGGCTATTAAGATGGTGTGTCACTACTTATTCAATGCTTGATAGGCCGAGTCAAACGAGCCCAGTCCCAAGCCTCTACGACCTTCTAAACCAAAGATATGATTTTACAAATATTTGGCCCATGTTAAGTCAATGGGGCATTTTTCGGCTGATTTATCGTAGGACAAAACAAATATCGTACGCCCGATCGCTTAGAAAAGATACAGCACACATCATCTCAATAAGCCGCACGATTTGACATCTCATTTGTGGGTCTACGACCAACGGTGCCAGAGGAGTAGCGCGCCGAAGTTTCGTTTAGGAGAATAGTAATCACAACACTAGAATGTACATTTCCTGAAGAAAATGTGAGTGGTGCTCGCAGTGGCAAAATCCGCCCCGGGGATGGTGCGGCTGGTGTTCTGGGTGGTTTCTATGGCATTATTAGCATAATTTCACACTTAGCTAGTCACTATAAGCATGTAGCTATTCATTACTAGCATATGTAGCATGTTAGAAGTCTTGTTTGCTAGCATGAGTCAATAGAGCCAACCCCCATGTCTCTACGACACTCAGAAGCAGAGATATGGGTCTGGCTAAATGGTTGCTAGTATAAACTATTTGGTTGCTAAGGAGTGGCTAAGCGTCTGCCAGTGATGACACTCCAAAGGCTGATTATCAAATTGAACCAAACTCCATGTCTCTACCACTTTCTGATGCGGAGATATAGGTCTGGCTAAATGGTTGCTAGGGTACTCTGTTTGGTTGCTAAGGAGTGACTAAGCGTCTGCCATTGATGTCACTCCAAAGGCTCCTTATGAGTATGAATGATATAAACCAACCAGAATGACTCTACGACATTCAGAACTGAAGATATCTCACTTTGCATTTGGTTGCTAAGGTGCTCCATAATGGTTGCCAGGGCGTGGCTAAGAAGTGTTGAAGACGTTGTTGATTGGCAGTTTGCTGCCCCGAGTCAAACGAGCCCACCCTCAAATTTCTATGACTGTTCTATCCAGAGATAGAAGTCGATCAATTTGAATAGAAGTCTATGGGATGGGTTGCTAAGGTGCTCTAAATGGTTGCTAGGGCGTGGCTTGATGGCTTCCCAGTGATCCTGAGACACTCATTGGTCGCCTGAGTAAAATGAGCCCTCCCCCATGTCTCTGTGACGCTGTGCTGCAGAGCTATGTTCAATTCAAAATCCCTACGCACATAGTAGATGGTGTTTCATGGGACGGTTTTCCCCATTCATTTCAATGGGGAAAGTTTGGGAGCTCTAGCACCCCAGGGGTGCAACTTTTACCCCATTTTGTGGTATGTTCTCACAGAGCCATCCACCCTCTTCAAATGTGGCGAATTTCGTCTTTTTACAAATTTCTCGCTCCGAGTTATTAATCGTCAAAGTCGTTTGCAACGCGTATAAATACTCTTCTAGGATTTCCGTTTTCATTGATGTCTATGGGGGCGCGTTTGGGCAGCTCTAGCACCCCAGGGGTGCAACTTTTACCCCATTTTTTGGTATGTCCTTACAGAGCCTGCCAGCCTCTACAAATGTGGCGAGTTTCGTCTTTTTACAAATTTCTCACTCCGAGTTATTAATCGTCAAAGTTGGTCGCAATGCATTGTCTATGCGTTTTTTCGGCTGTTTGGTCGCCCCTGGGGCGAACATCGTACCCCCGATCTCTTAGAAAAGATATAGCACACCTCTCCTCAATAGGCCGCACGATTTGATGCCTCACTCATGAGTCTACGACAAACGCCCTAGGAGGAGTAGCGCGCCGAAAAAAAGTGGAAGAATAAAAATAATAATAAATAACATTGAGGTCTATGGGGGCAAGTTTGGGCAGCTCTAGCACCCCAGGGGTGGAACTTTTACCCCATTGTGTGGTATGTTCTTACAGAGCCTGCCAGCTTCTTCAAATGTGGCGAGTTTCATCTTTTTACAAATTCCTCGCTCCGAGTTATTAATCATCAAAGTTTGTGGCAATGCGTTGTCTATGCGTTTTTTCGGCTGCTTTTTCGCCCCTGGGGCGATCATCGTACCCCCGATCGCTTACAAATGATATAGCACACCTCTCCTCAATAGGCCGCACGTTGTGACGCCTCATTCATGGGTCTGGGACAAACGCTCTAGGAACAGGAGCGCGGTGGAATCACCATCATTATTATAGGCTTGGTAAGATAGTAATAGTAGTGCTCGAGGCGAGCACCACTAACTAGAATGTACATTTCCTGAAGAAAATGTGAGTGGTGCTCGCAGTGGCAAAATCCGCCCCGGGCCTGGTGAGGCAGTAGCTAGGGTAACCATGATGTTGCTAGGCAGTTGCTAGGGTAACCAGGGTGGTTGCTAGGGTAACTGGGGTGGTTGCTAATGTGTTGCTAGGTGGTTGCTAGGGTAACCGGTGTGGTTGCTAGGGTAACCAGGGTGGTTGCTAGGGTGTTGCTAGGTGGTTGCTAGGGTAACCGGAGTCGTCCCTAGGCTGTTGCTAGGGTAATCAGAGTGGTTGCTATGGTGTTGCTAGGTGGTTGCTAGGGTAAACTAAGTGGTTGCCAGGGGGTTGCTAGGGGGTTGCTAGGTTAACCGGAGTAGTTGCTAGGCGGTTGCTAGGCAGTTGCTATGGTAACCGGGGTGGTTGCTAGGTGGTTGCTAGGGTAACCAAATTGGTTGCTAGGCGGTTGCCAGGGTAACCAGAGTGGTTGCTAAGGTGTTGCTAAGCAGTTGCTAGGGTAACCAGAGTGGTTCCTAGGCGGTTGCTAAGGTTAACTGGTTGGTTACTAGGGTTATGCTAGGTGGTTGTTATAACTCATCTGGGGTGTCCTGGGCCGTTTGTAGGTGGTTATTAGGTGTTATAGGGGGTTTCTAGGGCATTATTAGCATAATTTAACACTTAGTTAATCACTATTAGCATGTAGCTATTCACTGCTAGCATATGTAGCATGTTGGAAGTCCTGTTTGCTAGCATGAGCCAATAGAGCCAACCCCCATGTATCTGCGATACTCAGAAGCAGAGATATGGGTCTGGCTAAACGGTTGCTAGGGTACTCTGTTTGGTTTCTAAGGAGTGGCTTGGTACCTGCCAGTCATTTTACTCCAAAGGCTGATTGTCAAATTGACCCAACTCCCATGTCTCTACGATTTTCGGATGCAGAGATATAGGTCTGGCTAAATGGTTGTTAGGGTACTCTGTTTGGTTGCTAAGGAGTGGCTAAGTGTCTACCTTTGATGTCACTCCAAAGGCTCCTTATGAGTATAAATGATATAAACCAACCAGAATGACTCTACGACATTCAGAACTGAAGATATCTCACTTTGCATTTGGTTGCTAAGGTGCTCCATAATGGTTGGTAGGGCGTGGCTAGGAAGTGTTGAAGATGTTGGTGATTGGCAGTTTGCTGCCCCGAGTCAAACGAGCCCACCCTCAAATTTCTATGACTTTTCTATCCAGAGAGAGAAGTCAATCTATCTGAATGGAAGTCTATGGGATGGGTTGCTAAGGTGCTCTAAATGGTTGCTAGGGCGTGGCTTAATAGCTTCCCAGTGATCCTGAGACACTCATTGGTCGCCTGAGTAAAATGAGCCCTCCCCCTTGTCTCTGTGACACTGTGCTGCAGAGCTATGTTCAATTCAAAATCCCTATGCACATAGTAGATGGTGTTTCATGGGACGGTTTTCCCCATTCATTTCAATGGGGAAAGTTTGGGAGCTCTAGCACCCCAGGGGTGCAACTTTTACCCACTTTTGTGGTATGTTCTCACAGAGCCATCCACCCTCTTCAGATGTGGCGAGTTTCGTCTTTTTACAAATTTCTCGCTCCGAGTTATTAATCGTCAAAGTCGTTTGCAACGCGTATAAATACTCTTCTAGGATTTCCGTTTTCATTGATGTCTATGGGGGCGCGTTTGGGCAGCTCTGGCACCCCAGGGGTGCAACTTTTACCCCATTTTTTGGTATGTCCTTACAGAGCCTGCCGGCCTCTACAAATGTGGAGAGTTTCGTCTTTTTACAAATTTCTCACTCCGAGTTATTAATCGTCAAAGTTGGTCGCAATGCATTGTCTATGCGTTTTTTCGCCTGTTTTATCGCCCCTGGGGCGAACATCGTACCCCCGATCTCTTAGAAAAGATATAGCACACCTCTCCTCAATAGGCCGCACGATTTGATGCCTCACTCATGAGTCTAGGACAAACGCCCTAGGAGGAGTAGCGCGCCGAAAAAAAGTGGAAGAATAAAAATAATAATAAATAACATTGAGGTCTATGGGGGCAAGTTTGGGCAGCTCTAGCACCCCAGGGGTGCAACTTTTACCCCATTGTGTGGTATGTTCTCACAGAGCCTGCCAGCCTCTTCAAATGTGGCGAGTTTCATCTTTTTACAAATTTCTCGCTCCGAGTTATTAATCATCAAAGTTTGTGGCAATGCGTTGTCTATGCATTTTTTTGGCTGCTTTTTCGCCCCTGGGGCGACCATCGTACCCCCGATCGCTTACAAAAGATATAGCACACCTCTCCTCAATAGGCCGCACGTTTTGACGCCTCATTCATGGGTCTGGGACATACGCTCTAGGATTTGTAGCGCGCCGAAAAATCATCATTTTAGGCTTGGCAAGATAGTAATAGTAGTGCTCGCCAACGAGCACCACTAACTAGAATGTACATTTCCTGAAGAAAATGTGAGTGGTGCTCGCAGTGGCAAAATCCGCCCCGGGCCAGGTGCGGCTGGTGTTCTGGGTGGTTTCTATTGCATTCTTAGCATAATATAACACTTAACTTGGCACTATTAGCATGTAGCTATTCACTGCTAGCATATGTAGCATGCAGGAAGTCCTGTTTGCTAGCATGAGTCAATAGAGCCAACCCCCATGTCTCTATGACGCTTAGAAGCAGAAATATGGGTCTGGCTAAATGGTTGCTAGGGTACTCTGTTTGGTTGCTAAGGAGTGGCTTGGTACCTGCCAGTCATGTTACTCCAAAGGCTGATTGTCTAACTGACCCAACTCCCATGTCTCTACGACTTTCTGATGCGAAGATATACGACTGGCTAAATGGTTGCTAGGGTACTCTGTTTGGTTGCTAAGGAGTGGCTTCACAGCTACAGTGATGTTACTCCAAAGGCTCCTTGTGAGTTTGAACTATATAAACCAACCAGAATGCCTCTACGACATTCAGAACTGAAGATATCTCACTTTGTATTTGGTTGCTAAGGTGCTCCATTATGGTTGCTAGGGCGTGGCTAGGAAGTGTTGAAGATGTTGGTGATTGGCAGTTTGCTGCCCCGAGTCAAACGAGCCCTCCCTCAAATTTCTATGACTGTTCTATCCAGAGATAGAAGTCGATCAATTTGAATGGAAGTCTATGGGATGGGTTGCTAAGGTGCTCTAAATGGTTGCTAGGGCGTGGCTTAATAGCTTCCCAGTGATCCTGAGACACTCATTGGTCGCCTGAGTAAAATGAGCCCTCCCCCTTGTCTCTGTGACGCTGTGCTGCAGAGCTATGTTCAATTCAAAATCTCTATGCACATAGTAGATGGTGTTTCATGGGACGGTTTTCCCCATTCATTTCAATGGGGAAAGTTTGGGAGCTCTGGCACCCCAGGGGTGCAACTTTTACCCCATTTTGTGGTATGTTCTCACAGAGCCAGCCACCCTCTTCAGATATGGCGAGTTTCGTCTTTATACAAATTTTTTGCTCCGAGTTATTAATCGTCAAAGTCGTTTGCACCGCGTATAAATACTCTTCTAGGATTTCCGTTAACATTGATGTCTATGGGGGCGCGTTTGGGCAGCTCTAGCACCCCAGGGGTGCAACTTTTAACACATTTTTTGGTATGTCCTTACAGAGCCTGCTAGTCTCTTCAAATGTGGCGAGTTTTGTCTTTTTACAAATTTCTCGCTCCGAGTTATTAATCGTCAAAGTTGATTTCAATGCGTTGTCTATGCGTTTTTTTTCGCTCCTTTTTCGCCCCTGGGGCGAACATCGTAACCCCGATCTCTTAGAAAAGATATAGCACACCTCTCCTCAATAGGCCGCACGTTTTGACGCCTCATTCATGGGTTTGGGACAAACACTCTAGGAGGAGTAGCGCGCCGAAAAAAAAGTGGAAGAATAAGAATAATAAACCGAGAGGCATTTTTGGGCAGCTCTAGCACCCCAGGGGTGCAACTTTTACCCCATTGTGTGGTATGTTCTTACAGAGCCTGCCAACCTCTACAAATGTGGTGAGTTTCATCTTTTTACAAATTCCTCGCTCTGAGTTATTAATCGTCAAGATTTCGTTTCAATGGGACGTCTATGGGGGTGTTTTTTGTTCCGCCCCCTGGGGCGAACATCGTACCCCCGATCGCTTAGTGAAGATAGAGCACCCCTCTCCTCAATCGGCCGCACGTTTTGATGCCTCATTCATGGGTCTGGGAAAACCGCTCTAGGAGCAGTAGCGCGCCGAAGATTTCAGCATCATTATTATAGGCTTGGTAAGATAGTAATAGTAGTGCTCGCCAACGAGCACCACTAATAAATAACATTGAGGTCTATGGGGGCAAGTTTGGGCAGCTCTATCACCCCAGGGGTGCAACTTTTACCCCATTGTGTGGTATGTTCTTACAGAGCCTACCAGCCTCTTCAAATGTGGTGAGTTTCATCTTTTTACAAATTCCTCGCTCCGAGTTATTAATCATCAAAGTTTGTGGCAATGCGTTGTCTATGCGTTTTTTCGGCTGCTTTTTTGCCCCTGGGGCGAACATCGTACCCCCGATCGCTTACAAATGATATAGCACACCTCTCCTCAATAGGCCGCACATTTTGACGCCTCATTCATGGGTCTGGGACAAACGCTCTAGGAACAGGAGCGCGGTGGAATCACCATCATTATTATAGGCTTGGTAAGATAGTAATAGTAGTGCTCGAGGCGAGCACCACTAATAAATAACATTGAGGTCTATGGGGGCAAGTTTGGGCAGCTCTATCACCCCAGGGGTGCAACTTTTACCCCATTGTGTGGTATGTTCTTACAGAGCCTACCAGCCTCTTCAAATGTGGTGAGTTTCATCTTTTTACAAATTCCTCGCTCCGAGTTATTAATCATCAAAGTTTGTGGCAATGCGTTGTCTATGCGTTTTTTCGGCTGCTTTTTTGCCCCTGGGGCGAACATCGTACCCCCGATCGCTTACAAATGATATAGCACACCTCTCCTCAATAGGCCGCACATTTTGACGCCTCATTCATGGGTCTGGGACAAACGCTCTAGGAACAGGAGCGCGGTGGAATCACCATCATTATTATAGGCTTGGTAAGATAGTAATAGTAGTGCTCGAGGCGAGCACCACTAACTAGAATGTACATTTCCTGAAGAAAATGTGAGTGGTGCTCGCAGTGGCAAAATCCGTCTCAGGCCAGGTGAGGCAGTAGCTAGGGTAACCATGATGTTGCTAGGCAGTTGCTAGGGTAACCAGGGTAGTTGCTAGGTGGTTGCTAGGGTAACTTGGGTTGTTGCTAAGGTGTTGCTAGGTGGTTGCTAGGGTAACTGGGTTGGTTGCTAGGGTGTTGCTAGGTGGTTGCTAGGGTAACCGGAGTCATTGCTAGGTGGTTGCTAGGGTGTTGCTAGTTGGTTGCTAGGCTAACCAGAGTGGTTGCTAGGTGGTTGCTAGGGTAACCAAAGTCGTCGCTAGGCGGTTGCTAGGCGGTTGCTAGGGTCACCAGAGTGGTTGCTAAGGTGTTGCTAGGTGGTTACTAGGGTAACCAGAGTGGTTGCTAGGCTGTTGCTAGGGTAATCAGAGTGGTTGCTATGGTGTTGCTAGGTGGTTGCTAGGGTAAACTGAGTGGTTGCCAGGGTGTTGCTAGGTGGTTGCTAGGGTAACCGGAGTGGTTGCTAGGCGGTTGCTAGGCAGTTGCTAGGGTAACCGGGGTGGTTGCTAGGTGGTTGCTAGGGTAACCAGAGTGGTTCCTAGGCGGTTGCTAAGGTGTCTCTAGGTTAACTGGTTGGTTACTAGGGTTATGCTAGGTGGTTGTTATGGCTCATCTAGGGTGTCCTGGGCCGTTTTTAGGTGGTTATTAGGTGTTATGGGGGGTTTCTATGGCATTATTAGCATAATTTAATACTTAGTTAATCACTATTAGCATGTAGCTATTCACTGCTAGCATATGTAGCATGTTGGAAGTCCTGTTTGCTAGCATGAGCCAATAGAGCCAACCCCCATGTCTCTACGATACTCAGAAGCAGAGATATGGGTCTGGCTAAACGGTTGCTAGGGTACTCTGTTTGGTTGCTAAGGAGTGGCTTGGTACCTGCCAGTCATGTTACTCCAAAGGCTGATTGTCTAATTGACCCAACTCCCATGTCTCTACGACTTTCTGATGCAGAGATACAGGACTGGCTAAATGGTTGCTAGGGTAAACTATTTGGTTGCTAAGGAGTGGCTTTTCAGCTCGAAGTGATGTTACTCCAAAGACTGATTGTCAAATAGACCCAACCCCCATGTCTGTACGACTTTCTGATGCAGAGACATTGGTCTGGCTAAATGGTTGCTAGGGTACTCTGTTTGGTTGCTAAGGAGTAGCTTGGCAGCTGCCAGTGATGTTACTCCAAAGGCTGATTGTCAAATTGACCCAACTCCCATGTCTGTACCACTTTCTGATGCGGAGATATAGGTCTGGCTAAATGGTTGCTAGGGTACGCTATTTGGTTGCTAAGGAGTGGCTTTGCAGCTGCCATTTATGTCACTCCAAAGGCTCCTTGTGAGTATGAACGATATAAACCAACCAGAATGCCTCTACGACATTCAGAACTGAAGATATCTCACTTTGTATTTGGTTGCTAAGGTGCTCCATAATGGTTGCTAGGGCATGGCTAGGAAGTGTTGAAGACATTGGTGATTGTCAGTTTGCTGCCCCGAGTCAAACGAGCCCACCCTCAAATTTCTATGACTTTTCTATCCAGAGATAGAAGTCGATCAATTTGAATGGAAGTCTATGGGATGGGTTGCTAGGGTGCTCTAAATGGTTGCTAGGGCGTGGCTTAATAGCTTCCCAGTGATCCTGAGACACTCATTGGTCGCCTGAGTAAAATGAGGCCTCCCCCTTGTTTCTGTGACGCTGTGCTGCAGAGCTATGTTCAATTCAAAATCCCTATGCACGTAGTAAATGGTGTTTCATGGGACGGTTTTCCCCATTCATTTCAATGGGGAAAGTTTGGGAGCTCTAGCACCCCAGGGGTGCAACTTTTACCCCATTTTTTGGTATGGTCTCACAGAGCCATCCACCCTCTTCAAATGTGGCGAGTTTCGTCTTTTTACAAATTTCTCGCTCCGAGTTATTAATCGTCAAAGTCGTTTGCACCGCGCTTAAATACTCTTCTAGGATTTCCGTTTCCATTGTGTCTATGGGGACACGTTTGGGCAGCTCTAGCACCCCAGGGGTGTAACTTTTGCCCCATTTTTTGGTATGTTCTTACAGAGCCTGCCAGTCTCTACAAATGTGGCGAGTTTCGTCTTTTTACAAATTTCTCGCTCCGAGTTATTAATCGTCAAAGTTGATTTCAATGCGTTGTCTATGCGTTTTTTTTCGCTCCTTTTTCACCCCTGGGGCGAACATCGTACCCCCGATCGCTTAGAAAAGATATAGCACACCTCTCCTCAATAGGCCGCACGTTTTGACGCCTCATTCATGACTCTAGGACAAATACTCTAGGAGGAGTAGCGCGCCAAAAAAAAAGTGGAAGAAGAATAATAAGAAGAAGAAAAATAATAATAATAATAATAAACCGAGGTCGATTTTTGGGCAGCTCTAGCACCCCAGGGGTGCAACTTTTACCCCATTGTGTGGTATGTTCTTACAGAGCCTGCCAGCCTCTACAAATGTGGTGAGTTTCATCTTTTTACAAATTCCTCGCTCTGAGTTATTAATCGTCAAAATTTCGTTTCAATGGGACGTCTATGGGGGTGTTTTTTGTTCCGCCCCCTGGGGCGAACATCGTACCCCCGATCGCTTAGTAAATCTAGAGCCCCCCTCTCCTCAATCGGCCGCACGTTTTGACACCTCATTCATGGGTCTGGGACAAACGCTCTAGGAGTAGCAGCGCACCGAAGATTTCAGCATCATTATTATTGGCTTGGTAAGATAGTAATAGTAGTGCTCGCCAACGAGCACCACTAACTAGAATGTACATTTCCTGAAGAAAATGTGAGTGGTGCTCGAAGTGGCAAAATCCGCCCCGGGCCTGTTGCGGCTGCTGTTCTGGGTGGTTTCTATGGCATTATTAGCATAATCTAACACTTAGCTAGGCACTATTAGCATGTAGCTATTCACTGCTAGCATATGTAGCATGTAGGAAGTCCTGTTTGCTAGCATGAGTCAATAGAGCCAACCCCCATGTCTCTATGACGCTTAGAAGCAGAGATATGGGTCTGGCTAAATGGTTGCTAGGGTAAACTATTTGGTTGCTAAGGAGTGGCTTTTCAGCTCGAAGTGATGTTACTCCAAAGGATGATTGTCAAATAGACCCAACTCCCATGTCTGTACGACTTTCTGATGCAGAGACATTGGTCTGGCTAAATGGTTGCTAGGGTACTCTGTTTGGTTGCTAAGGAGTAGCTTGGCAGCTGCCAGTGATGTTACTCCAAAGGCTGATTGTCAAATTGACCCAACTCCCATGTCTGTACCACTTTCTGATGCGGAGATATAGGTCTGGCTAAATGGTTGCTAGGGTACGCTATTTGGTTGCTAAGGAGTGGCTTTGCAGCTGCCATTTATGTCACTCCAAAGGCTCCTTGTGAGTATGAACGATATAAACCAACCAGAATGCCTCTACGACATTCAGAACTGAAGATATCTCACTTTGTATTTGGTTGCTAAGGTGCTCCATAATGGTTGCTAGGGCGTGGCTAGGAAGTGTTGAAGACATTGGTGATTGGCAGTTTGCTGCCCCGAGTCAAACGAGCCCACCCTCAAATTTCTATGACTGTTCTATCCAGAGATAGAAGTCGATCAATTTGAATGGAGGTCTATGGGATGGGTTGCTAAGGTGCTCTAAATGGTTGCTAGGGCGTGGCTTGATAGCTTCCCAGTGATCCTGAGACACTCATTGGTCGCCTGAGTAAAATGAGCCCTCCCCCTTGTCTCTGTGACGCTGTGCTGCAGAGTTATGTTCAATTCAAAATCCCTATGCACATAGTAGATGGTGTTTCATGGGACGGCCTTCCCCATTCATTTCAATGGGGAAAATTTTGGGGAGCTCTAGCACCCCAGGGGTGCAACTTTTACCCCATTTTGTGGTATGTTCTCACAGAGCCATCCACCCTCTTCAAATGTGGCGAGTTTCGTCTTTTTACAAATTTCTCGCTCCGAGTTATTAATTGTCAAAGTCGTTTGCACCGCGTATAAATACTCTTCTAGGATTTCCGTTTTCATTGATGTCTATGGGGGCACGTTTGGGCAGCTCTAGCACCCCAGGGGTACAACTTTTACCCCATTTTTTGGTATGTTCTTACAAAGCTTGCCAGCCTCTACAAATGTGGCGAGTTTCATCTTTTTAAAAATTTCTCGCTCCGAGTTATTAATCGTCAAAGTTGATTTCAATGCAAAGTCAATAGGTCCAAAAATCGCTACTTTTTCGCCCCTGGGGCGCACATCGTACCCCCGATCTCTTAGAAAAGATATAGCACACCTCTCCTCAATAGGCCGCATGTTTTGAAGCCTCATCATGACTCTAGGACAAACGCTCTAGGAGGAGTAGCGCGCCGAAAAAAAAGTGGAAGAAGAATAATAAGAAGAAGAAGAAGAATAAACCATTGATGTCTATGGGGCAAGTTTGGGCAGCTCTAGCACCCCAGGGGTGCAACTTTTACCTCATTGTGTGGTATATTCTTTTAGATGCTGCCAGCCTCTTCAAATGTGGTGAGTTTCATGTTTTTACGAATTCCTCACTCCGAGTTATTGAGAGTCAACGAATTTTTCAAATCATTGTCTATGCGTTTTTTTTCCGATACTTTTTCGCCCCTGGGGCGAACATCGTACCCCCCAATCGCTTAGTAAAGATAGAGCACCCCTCTCCTCAATCGGCCGCACGTTTTGACGCCTCATTCATTGGTCTGGGACAAACGCTCTAGGAGTAGCAGCGCACCGAAGATTTCAGCATCATTATTATAGGCTTGGTAAGATAGTAATAGTAGTGCTCGCCAACGAGCACCACTAATAATAAGTTTATAACAACATCAGTAAGTTGGCTGCTTCTCAGCCAACTTAAAAATAAGTTTTTTAGCATTTCAGTAAGTTGGCTGCTTCTCAGCCAACTTAATAAGTTTTTTAGCATTTCAGTAAGTTGGCTGCTTCTCAGCCAACTTAATAAAAATAAGTTTTTTAGCATTTCAGTAAGTTGGCTGCTTCTCAGCCAACTTAATAATAAGTTTATTAGCATTTCAATATGTTGGCTGCTTCTCAGCCAACTTAATAATAAGTTTATTAGCATTTCAATATGTTGGCTGCTTCTCAGCCAACTT